>JARGYV010102081.1:0-23559 GCA_029532675.1 Ornithodoros moubata | reverse complement strand
ATTTTAACTTTATTTCACATTTATTACAGCATTTGCATTTTGAGAGATTCTTCCCTCCCACTCCACTGTATCAAAATTGGAAGAAGCTCCCGAGTTACATATACCCTGTAAATGGAAAGGTGCTCGCGCCTCGGTTATGCTCAACTTTGGACAGTCCCCACTGCTGCATGTTGGCTGTGACGTGTGCACACAGACACATTAACTGACTGTACATGTCTCATTCAAAGCAGCGCACTGGGCAAAGAGATGGAGGTCTCCACCCACCCACCCACCCACCCACCAATCCCTGAGACGCAGTGCCTTCTACTTGGCACAGAAGTGTGCACTCACACACCCCACAGCCACTCACGGTGCACTCCGAGGAAATTCAAGTGCAGTGACTTCCCAGCATGCACAACAATCACACTCGGGTGCGTCCCACCGGTGGCGTTCACAACCTGTGATATCACAGTAGACAGAGAGAAAGAGACAGAACCCCTTTGGTTGAGCACAAAAAGTGTTGTTGCCTGGTGAGCAAAAAGTGGGGGCAAAGCAAGGAGGAAGTGTTGTCTTACACAAATTCAGCAGCGGCTGCTTGCGTGAACCTCATTATCAATCCACTGGTGAAAAACCTACAACCGAGCAAGGCCTACGTTGAGCGTCACATCATCTATGCATGCTCCTGCACTGACATCATTGAGATCCGACTATGGACAGCAAAAAATCACTCCTATCTCCTCTGACCGCCTTTTCTCTTACAAAACACAATCAGCTGGCTACTTCTGTCCGCTAACTGCTGGTCACGTACAGGGTGGCAGGCTTTCAAGAATAAACTGTACTACATTCCCCGAGGCGGCCGGGCTCTACTGTATGCTGGACCGAGCTCAGTCACATCATCAAACTGCGTTCTAGACATCTCAGCAACAAAAAGAACCTCCTCTCTTCCCCTCACTGCTGTTGCTGCCTGGAAAATTTCAAAATTCACGTCCACACAATTCCCGCCGACATGTACCGAACGCGGCATGCCGGCCCCCACAGCCTGCTACCCTGTAGTCTACCAGGACCAACATGTGTGGAGCCATCTCTGCATCTATTACAGGTCAATGAACTGTGTAGCCTGGGAATTAGCAGCTATCTCTCAGAGGGTCCAAAGCAGTCTGAAAAAGCACAGCACAAAACAGTGATGCCCTAGTAGCAAGAACAAGACTAAGTTCTAATAAGAGGGGGAGGGGGGAGTCATTCTGCACTCAAACTTCTGGTGGCCGCAGGTGGCAGGGGGGGCAGAGAGAGAGCACACACACTTACGTTTTCCTGTCCGTAACCTGGAATGCCGTAATCTCCCATGGGAGGCCCATCTTCTCGGGGCGTCCCGGGGCCGTTGGCTGGCGAGTTCTTCATTCCGTCCAAACCTTCACCTGGGAGAGACGCAGCCGTTGTATTAATAGTCATCCCAGCTCTGTTGTCGGGAGCCTGAAAACTCCTCCCGATAAATTCCCAGCACGTAATTAAATACACGCAAGTTCCCTCTGCACACCTTTTGGTGGCGCCCTAATGAAGCTAGTGACCACATTCCAGAAATCAGATGTGCATATGCCCCACTTGTGATTTTCACCTACTCTAGGTCTCTTGATGCCCATCAGTTTCTTTAACAGCAATTTGCGGTCGAAATAACTGGGCTCTACAGCAAGGTTACAGGCTACAGCTGTAGCTATGCCTAAGCTGAAGTTACCAAACACGGTCTGTTCGAGTGGCAACGGCCCTCTTTTCTGCTCACCTCCAGAAGACATGCCATTCATGACTGGTGGTCCCATGTCGGGTCCCATGCTCCCCATGGGGCCCTCAGGTCCTCCAGGGCCCATTTGAAACTGGAATGAAAAGGCAACCATCTCTGTGAAACATTTCAACAGCGGGTTTACACCACGTCGGACACAGATTTCACTTTGCTCATGCAAAATGTTGCTTGACCAAGTGAGGGAGGCCCTACATTGAAGCTACAGTGTCAAGGCCAGTAATGCTTCAGATCAGTG
Source organism: Ornithodoros moubata (assembly GCA_029532675.1). Lineage (NCBI taxonomy): Eukaryota > Metazoa > Arthropoda > Arachnida > Ixodida > Argasidae > Ornithodoros > Ornithodoros moubata. Next base: position 21,553 of record JARGYV010102081.1, on the reverse strand, counting down.
GGCCATCCCGCTCGCGGGAAATTATCTGTGACTCATTGCGGCATTCACGTACGGAGTACAGCTGATGCCGGCGCACGTTATTATTATTTTGTGCGCCATGGCCACTTTTAGCAGTGAATGGTACACACCCCAGGCATGCCTCCTCCAGGAACTGGCTTCATCATCGTGTACATCCCATCACCACCAGAATTTGATGAATCTGAAACGTAACAACAGTTACAAAAAAGAATTTAGATGACTCAAAACTGACTTCCCTTCCCAACTAGCCCGGTTTCTTTATATATATATTGTGAGTGTCTTTCTAAATGAAAACAACTTTTTTGTTTAAAGAAGGCACACAGTTTCCTATGACTACTTATATAAATTCGTGGAAGTTCATGTTGGGGGTTTGAAGGAAAAGACCAGTAAAATATCTAAAATGTATACAGAATAAACTAGAAAACGTCTCTCAAAGGGTGCAATGGGTGCAGAATGCTCTACACCTTGGCTGACAAGGCAAGGAGCTTACGAGGAAAGGTATAATTTTTGTCCCCTTTTCTAGTTCTGGTTTTGCTCACAGTTCATACGTATATAAATTTTGGGCTAAAAAGCATAAGACATAAAAAATACATTCGACAAGAGTCTTTCCCAAAAGGTTTTGCTGTAACTGGCGAGTGGCTATAACAGTACTAGCTCACTTAAAAAGGAAAAATGTATATGAATGACCGATGTTCCTAAAGTTGAATGCTAAACAAATAAAAGATCCTTTTGGTGCGAGATATGAGGCTGGTCCTATGCAGCACATATTTGTAATCAGATTCTTGAAAGAGGAGTTCCAAAATACATAGTATGCAGCACAGCCATAGAAAACCACCATGGAAGCATTTTCCTGCACCAGTGATGGTCACTTTTCATGGCCAGTGATACGAGATGTTCACTCACGATATAATGTGCTTGAGGCTTCCATCTACGCATGGCTACAGGCGCCAAACTGCCTACTTTGCATGTATCTCGTCGCTGTTGCCTTTTGCTTGTTTTATCGAAATCTCACTCTCAGCTATCGACACTCAGCTATCTGGCTTGAAACGCATTAGGGTGATAAAAAAGAAAACAAGAAACCTTCTTTAGACTCATGTTTTTGACAGCATAAAGCCAACAAGGGTGCAAGACATGGGCAGTAAGTTAAGTTCAGCTGGATACAATTCCGATGAGCAGATAAATTCTGGATAAGATAAGAAAAAAATAGGCCATGTCACATCACTATGTTTCAAAGATAGCACATTCATGGAACTGGTAGAATGGGCATATTATGGATACAGGGGGCATTTATGAATTCTACCTGGGTAATCCTAATGCCCTTGTGTGGTGCAAAAAGATCTACCTCTAGCAACAAGATTTAGAGCCACTATAAGTGCTGCTCTTCCCACATCAGTCAGGAAACACCTAAAAGAAGAATACCCATGCACACCCTCGCTGCCATTTGTGCTTGAAATGATTTCTGCACTTTGATGCACAACCTATTTATAAGTCAAGAACTTGAGCCCGCCGAAAGCTGCACCCAAAATTTACAGTATGCTACAGCAGTTGTAACATATAACAATTTGTGAAAACCGCAACCATCGTACACATTGGTCTTACCTCAACAGTGAGAACCGTAATTAATTATATATCACTATGTTGACCTGAAAATCACAGCCACAAAAGGTTGGGATCTAATACGCTCATGACCAAAGAAACGCCAACAAAACGAGAGCTCGAGCTGCTCTCAATCTTTCACTGAACGCAGGTCACTTGCTGTCACTAGCATGTAATTTTAATCGACTGATGTGACCTCTGTGACTAAACAAAACGAGAAATGTGCGAGAGGATTACAGTACAGAGTTGCTCTCTAGAGCTCAAAATGTCAAGAAGACAGGGTGGCAGCATCACGTCAGGCTCTCACGAAAGCAGGCCAGAAATAGGGAAGGCCAAGACAAGCTCTTTCCGAAAATGTTTTCCTACTTAAAGGGTCGTATTACCACCCCTAATTTACAGACTGACCAAGACTTGGCTAAAACACAAATATTTGTTGGCTCTACTGCAGTCACACTTTTCTGTTACCCTCATCCGTAATTTTTGCCTCGCCATTTTCCCGGGAACTGACACCAACAAATGTGAATTTTCACAAAAGTGACTGCTGGAGAGTGGCAGAAATGTGTTTATCATATGCAATGCTGTAAAAAAAATCCTATAGTACATTTGAACGCAATGCACCTACGGATATTGCAGAGAGGAGTGATACTACACCCACAACAGGTGACCGTGCAGTTTCTTTGGTGAAATAAAAGGCAGAACAACAGCTGACATATAACTGCCCTTTTAGGAAATCAATTTTTCTGCCATTTTAATGTCATGTTCGAGCAAAATGTGCAGCCCTGTTGGTGTGATAGTGAAGAAAGCCCGTGTACTGCACTGCAAGCAAAAGCAAAGCAACATAAGCCATGCACACATGCAGCAAAGGTTACAAAGTGGACCTAGTTCAAACTTTGTTTTTAGGCTTTTCACCGTGACACTTCTAGGCGCACCTTGTAACCGAGAGGTCCCCTCGACCCACATCTTGGCGGGCCTCCCACAAGCCAATGAGAGCATTTTAAAGCATATACATTGCCACCATGAGATGACATTCCCCATCCTTTATAGGGACAGGGGGAGGGCCAAGATGCCAATCAAGACGACCACCCCAAACAATGAAAGCAAAGGAAAAAAAGGAAGTCTACACACTGGGAGGGACGGAGTGTGGGGAATCACCTCGTCGTGTGTTGGGGGCATTCATTCGGTGGCTGGCAGGGGAGAAGGGACCGGGGGTACCTAGAACAAGCACAGCTGGAAGTCACACATCTCCTGAAAACGTACAGCACAGGGATCACATCGGTACACCACATCTTCTCCATTCTGCGGACCCCCTTCCTTTCTCTAGAACTGAGCACCGAGTCACGTGCTAGTCGTCGTACCAGTTTGGGGTCATGAGAATATGTTGCAGGCTCTCACTTGCCGCTGTATGGCCAGTGCCTTCGTGTCCCATTGCTGCCAATTGTTCTCGTGTTGAGTTCACATCTGTTTACACTGCATGATATGGAATGCAAAGCAAGCAGACGGCAGTGCGAGGAGTCCTCAGAACAAGAAACTGCAGTATATTGCTCGGATCATCATTTTTTGTCCACACTAGGAGGTTTTAGACGCAACTTCCAGCTTTGCCACACGCTACGAGAGGCCAAAGTGCACACGAGAGTACAAAAAGCAAGACAGACACAGAGTCACTCAGCAGATGTGCAACACTCGTTACCTTGGGGACTGGGCATGATTGGCGTTCCTGGACCCCCTGGAGGTCCTGCACCTGACACAGGAGGACCCTGCAGAAGACAGATCATTTTGTGATGTAGCGGTAATCAGCAGCACGCGCTTTCCCACACTTGACTCTCTAATGACTTACGCCATAATGGCTTCCAGGCGATGCAGAGGAGTAGTTCATCTGAGGAAAATACAAAATATGTTAGGAGCCGGGCACACCTCACCAGTAAGAAGTGCCAAATGGTGCATTATCCTTACCGTTGACGCATTTGGCTGCCACGGTCGGCCACCAGGACCAGGCCTGGAAACACAAGTGGAATGTCAGGAAAATCAAGTGAGGTGAAAAATAAGCACAACTCACATCGACATGGGTGGCATGTTGGGACCACCGGGACCCATTGTGCTATTTGGCGGCGGCCTCATGCCTCCGTAACTCTGCTAAGACAATGGGAGCAAAAATCTGAGCGTGTGCGTCGCAGCTATTGATTGTGAAGGTCTCACTTACTCCTGGGTTCATGGGACCCAGCGGTTGGCCCCGAGGGGGGTTCATTCTTGGGTTCATGGGGTTCATCGTGGGGGGACCTGCACAACCTACGACATTCACCAGGGCACTTGAGAGGATGCGAGAGAATGTTTACCTTGCCATCCCACAAACTCTCCTCCGTCCCCTTGTCGAGTTGGATCCATACTGTTGGGCATCATGGGTTGTCCCGGAACACCTCCGGGTGCCTGGGATAAAATCAGATGACTTTTGCCTTTAACTGTACAATATTGGGACACAGTTCCGTGGCACCAAACTTTTCTACTTTTGCCAAGACTGACATATGCAGTTTATGCAGGCTGCATAATTATGTTGTGCATGCTAAGCCTGAGATTTCTATAGACAATGCTGAAGAGACTCACATTGAAGTCAACCTGTTGTGGCATCCTTACACCAGGCCGAGGTCCTCCTGGATACCTTGGCGACATGAAGGGCTATCCGAGAGAGAGAAAGAGAAAAAAAGAAATGGGGAAACATGCATGACGACTGTGCGAAGATGGGGACATTGCATGCAGCAGTCTTTTCAAAGGCCTTCCCTTCAATCATGAACAAATTGGGAAGCCTAGCTCTAGACTCAACAAACACACAGCACATATAGAGTGTCAGAAAAATTAAAGGTAAAGGGGAAAAAATACAGTCAGATGTCACTACTGCATCCATTATTGACGTCACGCATGTACAGGCCCTCTGGCGGACAAGAGAGACAGATTTCTGGCCAGACACGGCGATGACACACTTCTGAAATTGCTCGGGCAATACAAGAGCTCTCGAACAAGCGAACAGCGGAAAACAAAGCTAAAAAAGTGAGCACCACAAAGCTAAGCATGCACGCACATACATAGTCACGATGTGCAACAAAAGGCAAAATGTCGGGAACAAAACAGCTATTCCAAGTCATGCCATCGTGTACCTGGTTTTTACTGACGCAGTCTATTCCACAATATATTTTTTTAAGTGAGGAATGTTTAATGAAGTCACACTTTTGGGTCGTAAAGGCCCAAAAATGTGACCCAGAGAGTGCAACGCAGGCAAGAAGCAACTCACATGCAGGCTACAACTTCTGACACTGCAAAAACAAAACAAAAAGACGCGTATGCACCCCAGGAACGCTCTTGGGGGTCAGTGCCCGAAGTTGAGCGGTTATTTTTGTACAAAAGGGACAGCAAGGCAGGCTATGCCCCTTTCGCTGTCACCTTCAACGACTAGCGAAATTTCTCAAATGCCAGCCTTCCCAAAATCTAGTCTCATCTCAGTGTTTGGAAATACTGTAAGCCCTGCACACAAATGGGCAAGCAACACTTCTGACTCATGACAAAGACTGCAAAAAGAAAGAAAAAAAGATAGCTCTACCGATGAAGAGAAACAAAAAGAGGCAAAAGAAGCCCATGCGACACTGAGGTGTGGGAGGGGGTGGTGGGGTGGTGGGGGTCTCTCACCTGATTCTGCATCATCTGACTGTGTGGGGGAGGGGGCTGAGGGTGGGGGGACGACGCGGGCTGCTGTGGCGGTGAGGGCCTCAAGTGGGAGTTCTGCAGGGAGGGAAAACACAAAACACACCCAGTGGGTCTCTTGCTGCTGCTGATGCGGCTGCTGCTGATGCCAGGCACAACAACACCCCTCACAATTAACCCAGTACGTGCCCAACCCACAACTCTTGTCAGCTTGAATCAAAGCAAGCAAAGGCAAGAACAGGTACAGCTGAGAGAAAGAGCTGGAGCAGGAAATTGGTCCCCTGCATCTTACCCCGTCCTCCACGTAGCGCCTACTGGGTTAAAGACGTGACATGCACGCAACACGTGCCACTACACACACACGTGGCACACAAGAGCGAGATATTCACCAGTGCACAAGACGTAACAAGACGCATGCTTCAGCAACAACTTAATGCAACCCTCCTTCACCTATGACAATACCCAATATTCCACACCCCGGTGCGTAGCTGTAGCCACGAGAATAGAGGGAGACAGAGCACAGCGAGACCACAAAGATAGCGTCACACAAAGGGACGCAAGTCGCTGTTCCGATTTCCAACCTCAGAACGGCACATTTAAACCCAAACTGCTGACCCTATCTTTTGCCACAACCACTGATACCACTCCATGTGAAAACAAGTAGTGTCTACCCATAGCGCAAGTTGCACGACCATCCGGAAATTGCTCCTGTGCATTAAAACCCATGCAGCTTTCCACACAATAATAATTTCTATTATGAACTATTACTCTCACTGTTCTGTGGGGGCATCAATGTCATAACCTGACTCACACCCCAAAAATGATTTGTGCGAGTGGACAAAGCATTAGACAGATAGCCAACGAGACCACTACTGACATTTGGCTAATACTACAACAGCAATCTGTTTTGTCCCATAAGCTGCTGTCAGAACTGCGAGACTGAACAGTGATGAGACCCAAATCAAATTAATGGCCACTGAAACCACACGCATCTTGCAGGAGACCCAGCATGAAATAGTTATTGATCAGGTTCCCATGCCGTTCTCAGGTCGCAAGCGGGCCCAATACCCCTGGCCACTTTCGGAGGTAATGGTGTAACAGAAACATGTCACAACAGGAGAGCCCTAAAATCTACAATAAGAACGCGACAGAACTTACGGGAAAAAATCCACCAGGAGGCATGGGTCCCCCAGGCATGCCCTCGTTTGGGGGCATTTGACCCAGAGGGCTGGGGGCAGATGGATTCTGGAAGATAAAGAATGCCATGTTCTTTTTTTCTTGTACATTTCCAACACTGAAGGCCTCACACTGCTGGCCCCTGAATTCAAATGGGTGTAAAGCCCCTGTTCGCATTTCAGATTTCTATTACTTCAACAGATGCGAACGTTTTCTAAAGTGATGTTAATAGTAACACACAGAAATTTTTCCACTGCCCACAGTACGGCAATACACAGGCTTTCCGCCACCTACGACAAGACTTGCGTAGACAACACTGCCAATTACCAGTACAAATGACAGAATTGCTGCTCATGGACCAGCTTTACGACTGGCTGACGAAAATAACATTTGCCTACACCATATAATTAATGCATTAATGCAAACGGCCCAAGCAAGAAGAGGTTACAGTACTGCACTACATCTACCATACACACTACAGCACTAAAGGCAGCTCAACCCTTTGCACTACAGCGGTCACTACACAAGTTAGAACCTTCTGAGGAATGGTAAGGCTCCACAAAAGTGTTAGAGAGAGAGAGAGAGAGAGACACACACACAAAAAAAAAAAAGAAGGAAGTCTTTCTTTTTTACGCTCCCAATTATTTTTTCCACGGAATTAAGAATTTTTCGTGGGAGGTTTTCTGTCGGACCGGTTTCGCCGCTTTTGTTCGCCAGGAGAGGAGGCCAGACACCCTCCGACCTGCTTTTGTTTTGGGCCCGCCCCGCCGACGCGAGAGCCAAGGTTAGGAGAATGCAACCAACGACCTCGCGCGGGCCGCATCAAGAAACGCTGGCCGCTTTGCACGTGAGCACTCACACCATGTTTACCGTCGCGACAGCCGCGGGTGCTCTCCAGCAGCATCGTTTCCGCCATTATTATTGTTTCTTTTATTTATTTATTTCGGTCCCTTTTTTTTTACGTCACGAATACAAACCTTGCGCGCATGGCGAGCGTGCACCAGTCTGCGATTCACTGAACCATCGCGGACGTCATGCGACGGCGGAGGAGGTCGCGAACTGATCCTGTGTATTTAGGTGACGTTGCGTTAACCCGCCGCGATTGACGACACACGAGAGAACTACTTCCGGGATAACATGTCGAAGGGCCATTTCCGGGCAGAGAGAGGAAGTCAACTCCGCTTTTTACGCCCGTTTCAAACGGCACACTGGGCAACTTGGAAAGATAAAATAATTGCACTCACATGTGCGATGCCATTGACGGCGTAACCAGAATTGACGAAGCCCTGAAACAGAATCCCACACGTCAGACTTTGCTGCAAGTTTTAAGCGAGAGAGAAATGTTCGTCCGCTCCCGCGTAATACCATGCTTTCACACACAACCCCTACGATTAAGGTTGGCAGTAATTTGCATATATACCAAGACGAAAAAAAAAATGCAAGAAGAAAAAAAAAAGTTATCACGGCACGGCTGGGATCCCTTGAATGAGAAGGCTATCAAATAACAACACATAAGGGGCACGGGCAGCAGACGACGCGCCGACCTTGCCACATTCGTGCCACGTGATGCGGACGTGTGTAGTCACCGAACGGCCGCTCGTAGCAGTTAGCAGCGTAAATAACCTCTGAGGGTAAGGACAAAGGTGGGCCCATACCGGCACCGCCTTTGAAGCGTGCTTCCCCAATAGAGGACATCGAATTTTCGTCATCGATTCTCTGGTTACGCGTACAAATGCAGTAGTAGCTAGACGCGCCGCATGCGTAAAGGCCGTGAGCACGTTCAGTCTGCTCGAAATAAACACGGAAGCCAATGGTGCCACAAGAGAAACTGGTTAACGGAATAGGGTAGTACATAGACCTCACTGGAGACCGCGTAACCATGACAACGATGGCGCGCACCCACATAAAGAACGCACCAAGAAATAAATAAGGAAAAAAAAACGAATGAAAGCGGGTGCAGTGAAGGAAGTGTGGAAGGATGATCTCGAAGCCCCGCCAGGATAGGGAACAGACGTCGCTATGCGCGACATCGATTTCAGTGGCTACGTAATATTTGTCCGCGATTTTCGGCCGGAACGAAGAAAGAACTAACGATAATCTACGAAATAAAAACATGACAATGTTTTCCTCGTTCGCCGACAAGCACAAGAAATGAGGACTCACATAGTCGTGAAAGGCCTTGGCTTCACTCGAATGCTCGCAGGTGTCCCTCCGTTCGGGGGCAGCGCAGTACAGGTCCCAAAACACACTGAAAGAATAGAAAGCGTTATTGGCCTTGTAGAAAAGAGCGCTTTGCGCAAAGAGACTTCGTCCAACCAACTTTTTTTTTTCTTGTCTCACTTTAGTCTGGTTGCTTGGAGCTACTCTGCCTTGTCGTATCATTTACTACATAATGTAAACAGCACAATCACTATTTACTTTTTTTATATTTCTTGCTAGTTTAGTGTGTGTGGCTCATTCGGGTGACGTCGTCAGCGTCACCTCGTCACGTGACGCTGCGCCTAGGACACACGCGCGCCGTCGATAATTCTATGGGGCTGGACGACACGGAATGAGAAACTTCTATTTCTAAACAACAGAGGGAGGCTGAGAAAATAACCCAGAGACAAGGTGGACTAATTTGCATTGCTTACTAGTGCAAAACAAAGTGCAAAACAAAGTGGTGATCGTTAAACGGTCATACACACGGCATGTATATATATATATTTTTTTTTTTTTTATTTTCAGTACCACTTTGTATGCAATACAGTTAAACCATGGAAAAAATGGTGTCCACATATTTATCTGCATTACTATTAAGTAAGAGGTGAAAATCCATTGCACTAACAAAAAATCGTGCATACCTGATTTCCACATAACACTGGTCTCACTCAAAAACTGTGTAGCCTACCCTAGCTGTAGTGAAACTAACCATATCTCAACACACCATCGGGGTCAGGTTTACCCATTTCGAAAAGTCCAATCCCACCTTCGTCTAGGCAGGACTGCTACAGAATGCGTTTCTGCACGCCTGACCCCATCAGCCAATCACACATCTCAGATGATTTGACCCCGTCTGATCTGTGGCTCCACGATCTGCCTGCGTCAGCTGACACAAAAAATTGCACTTACCACCACCAAGAGTGTAGAAAACCTGGGGGTTCTCCTAATGTGATATTTTTTTCCCACCGGATCTGAAAGCATGGCATAAAAATAATCTAATTAGGACCAGAGATTTTGGACTGTCTGCGTCCCATGTGTGTGCACCCAGCTCGACACTTTAATACAGCCCCCTTTGAAAAGTCATAGCAAAAAAAAAAAAAAAGAAAGCAAGCATCTGCAATATAAATACCCCCGATTCACATCATATACATCGATATACATTCACATATCATCATACACACACACATATATACATTCGATATACATCAGATTCACTGACTAGAAAACGGTATGACCTGCCATTTGCAGAGCAACAAATTTCCTTCAAATTATACGAGCTAGACTTTTCATTTTGCTTCTTACTATCATATCATTTCAAAATGTGGCAGCCAATAAAGACAAAGGACCAGATGTTTCTCTGCGTGTGTAACCAGCAACTGTCTGCTGGTATTTACAGCTCCATGTGTAACACGTGCAAGCTCAAACTTCACTTGGAAGTCGGCAACACGTACGTGGCTACGTCTAACATTAATATTTTCCTTCTGCATTCTTTCTCAGAGGTGCGTGTCAATGACAATTTCATGAGCTGTGACTTGTGCGGGTAAATTTTACTACATTTGGTTCTGCTGGTTTGCCCAAACATTGCTCTTCTGTTCACATTTCACCTGTGAGTGCATCAATTGCGAGAAAGCGATTCCTGAGCACACTACGCTTTTGCTAAATAGCCTTCAGAAGTACTTTCTATTTAAATGTTTCATAATTTTGCTGCACCACAAGAACTGCTTCAACCAAACTGTAATTTGAATACCACATATATGCCACACTGCACTATGCAGTCTTCTGTTAGGCTTGCATACACAGCATCGTTGCCAAATTCTTCACGCGTTACATTAAAGCTGTAGTAAGTAGTACTAATACACAAAGCAGAAAAATCTGTCCAACAAATCGCAGGATGAGGAAGCATTCCCAAATGTGCGTATAATTTTACAGTTCACCAGGGTCATAAACGTTTGGCGGCAAAAGGCCCCTGCGTCAAACCCCTCGAAGTTATAACCAGTCTTTACGGACATGAAACTGCTAACTGGAGCTTAAACGCGAGCTGCAAGTTTCCGGATATATGCACTGCAACCGACACAACTGTGACGCGCGAGCTTTGCATCAATCTGCTCTGCACGTCGTACATTTTTCACGGTATTTTATTAAGCCGTGAAGTTTCTGATCGTAAATAGCATCTGGACGCTATTTAAGAATGCAATCGCTAGCCAAGTGTTGTATGGGAAAACAGCGCACAAGACGTTATGATCTGAAAAACCCAAGGAGCGCACACCCTGAGCAGACACGTTACAGGGCCATCTTTTGATTTTTGTTGTGCCAACAGGGTTAATGTCGACGCGCATACATGTAGCACGGTTAACCTCACTAGTGGTCACAAACTGCCAGGTATCGCAATGGTCCTAGGACTCCGATATAATAAGCCCAAACTTTCTCCGAAATAGCAAACAAACCCGACGATCGACGCGAGTTCCAGGAGTAACTAAGCGATCAGTGACAAGAAAAGACGCGAGTAAGCTCCACTTTACCTCAGACAGGAATGTTTGTGCAGCCTTCTGTGCTCCGACGTGAAGCAGGTATTCATATACGTATAATGCTAACCTGAAAACGAAAGATACGAGAAAGGTTAGAGTCGTAATTGCAGACGTAGTAGTGAGCGATCGTTTATAGCTGCTCCCCACCCTCCGCGGGAGGAAGTGGAATCGGCCTGGCCATATGCCCGAGGCCTACAGTTTCACCGCTCCACTTTTGTTTGTAACACGTTAGTGAGATGAAATGACACATGTGAGCTATTGTGAACCCCCTAATCAGGTAATCAAACCAGTGGGCAATGAGAGCACGGAAAAAGAGTGTAGTACACGACGCCGGGTTGATGGTGAAAGATGGTGGCCATGGGATAACGTAGAGACCACTTACTTTTCTCGTGCTTGAGCATCGGAGGGTACTGTTGAACCTTTTCCTTTTGCGTACATACTGTGAATTTCAACAGTCACACACCTGTCAAGACATTCACAACGACACCGACCATGTTACCATAGAAACATCAATTGATCTGTCAAAGACTGCTCTGTGATTGGGCTCACCCCCCGACATGCAACGCAGCTCCCTCTGGGCATGTACGCTACGTCACCGCATCGGCCGCCACCATTGGCCGGCTAAGCGTCCTTAGCCGGCGCCATTTTGTCCAATATCGCCAAATATTTCGAATATTCACCACTTTACTCAATGACGCAGATGTGTTCGATGCTGAATTTTGTTTTCATCGCTCATCGTGTCAGTTTCGGCAAATTCGCACCGAGTTAGCGAGCGGATAAACAGGACGAAAACTTTATTGGCAGGGAGGGTGGATGCACAGTTGAGAGAACAGCCCTACAGAAAGAGGGAAAAGTTGGTTGGCCAGTGCATCTCGTGCGAAACGATTCTGAGCTGGTTATGCAATACTGTGCTCGGTCGTGCAGATTTTAAACACAACATAAGGCCTATGTACTTTCATTACGACTTCAATAAAGGCATACAAGGTGCAGATATTCCTGAATGCGGGGGTGGACAGGCTTTTCTCTTTTTTTAAAAAAAAGAACATGAGCAAGAAAGAATTTACAGCGCCTGTCGTGTCGCTGACGGTCTCTGTGTGAACCGAGCATATTAACTCGACCTTACCAATGGTTGTTTTCTCTCGCGCAGGACTGAAAAAAACTCAGTGAAACCGGCTAACTCTGTACGTTGGACTTGGCTGCGTCCGCCCCGTCACTTCCTGCGTGGAGCGTCTCCTCATTTTTTTGTGAATGAAGACATGCTGGAATGGGACGAGTTTCAACGCTGCGCGAAGGAAATCGAGCTCCTGTCAACGAGCATAGACGATGGCTGGCATTTCATAATAGAAAAGGTCAGGTGATACATGTGTTCACTCAATCCCAACACGTTTACATCGCACATGGGGGCGCGAAAACGGCGCTTGCCGGTACCTGTCGTCTGCTACTTGGGGCAAACCAAAAGAAGCGGATGAGGGGTGTCGGCCAGACTGCGCTGGGTCAAATGCAACAGTTATTTGCTTTTTCTTTCGTCTTTTAGATTGCTATTTTCACGGAGCGCGGGCGGCGAGCACAGATGAAGCAATGTGCATGCATAACACACATTTTTGCGCGATATCGGGGCAGGGTGTGAACTAGAAAAATAATTCTGTGCTCGTGCCAAAATTTATCCATATCGCCCATGTGTCATCATGCGAACCAAATAAATTGCACGAGGAGAATGCACTTTTGCATGAACTGTGAGCATGTGAGGCGGTATACACCTGATCGGGCGGAACACGTTTTGGTCGGCGTCTTCCACTAAGTGATCGCTCGGCAAATAACCATCACCACCAAGTGATCGAGACATGCATTGAATACAAACAACACCAGAGGCGTTAGCTCGCAGAGAATAAGATATCAGATTTGCTTTGCGCCGACAGATAGGAGCGCATAGATCACTTATATATGTGTGTGTGTGTAAACTGCCAGAAACCGCGGCGGTGGCTGCACGTTTGCATCGTCCTGGGCCGCCTTCACAGACGCTGCATAAAATGTTCTCAAAAGACCCACCCGCGCGTGGTTGTTGGTTAAGGATTGGTTGAAGGTGCCGTAAATATGGATATGTAATCTAGAACTCATATTATTTCATAACTCTTTTTTTTATTATTGCTTCTATTGATTTTTGGACTGCTGTGCATCCGCTTTTCGTTTTCTTCGTTGTGCCTTCTGCACTGTCTCTTTATCTCTTTATCATTTCTCCTTCTTAGAGTAGTGGACGTAGTACATCCCTTGCTCGAATCTGGACCTTCGTAGATAGTCGCGAATGTACGGAACTGAATGTGTATTAGAGCGAGCGCTGTATTTTGGGATGATACGTTTATAACCGTTGTCAGTTACTCTCGCGAATTTCGGTCAAATAAGTCACTTGGACAAATCACAATTTAGTTGTACGCAGTAATTTTTCTTTTGTTATTATTCTTACGATTATTATTATAATTTTATTTTTTATCTTATTTTTATTCAGCCTGTGATGCACACAGGCACTGGCCCTGCAAATTACTGCACCGCTGAAAGTTTAGGTTGTTCTCGGTATCAGGCATGCCTCATAGCAGAATGGTAGCGTGATGCAGTCAACCTATACTTTCTTAAAATATAACAGAAGTTAAAAGAGAGGCGGAAATCGCGTATCAACTGCATTCAAATTTTCCGCCCAATATGTGACCAAGGTCTTAATTGTGCAGTGTTTAGGACTTGCTTGTGTAACTCGCACCTTTAGCGTATAACAAAGCAGACGACACGGCAATCGCCTGCTGGGATGAAGTCGCAAAAGGTCAAAGGTTCCCGACCAAGAGAGCAGCAGATCATTCCCGACATCGGGTGTCCTTTTCTCAGACACTCGAAGCGAAAGTGCCGCTAAAATGAAGTCTGCCCAAAACGTGCACATTCCTATATGTTCCGACCAATTCCAGCGTACAACGACCTTGTCGTAAGTTTTGACTGAGCAGACGACATGGCACCGTACGAAATACGAATATTGTTTACGGAATGAAGTTTCATTGGGCAAGGTCCACGTGGTGCTCTCCGGGCTTACACTGTTGAAGGGCGGAGAGAGAGGAGGTGTACGTGAGCGCCCGTTTTATATTTGCCTTTCTAAATCAAAATATGCGCAGCGTTTCGCGCTGGCTCTCCTGGCATCTGGTACAAGAACGCAATACGCATTTTCTGTGGCGGAACCTGTGTTCAGGTTCACGTTGCTCCAGTTCCAGAAGTAGCCTTTGCCCACACCGCTGTAATTGGCTGCGCGTGTACTTCTGCGAGAAGCTGCTTCCTTTTCTAGGCGAAAGCCTTCCCAACCCGGACTTTCTGCAGTGGGAACAGCCCATCGATTGATCCAGGCGAAACCATCCCGATGAAGTATAAACCACGTGTACCGTTCCCGCCACTCGCCGGAGATCTCGCTCTCTGTGCTGTTGGAAATCGGTCAAAATTCCGTTCCAGCGTTCGGCCTGTGTCATCTTGACCTGCTCTATTTTCATTAATAAAACTAAATTATTTAGTAAAGTCAGGAGTTGTGAAAGGCGTATATAGGTTGTGTTAGCGAACATGAATGAAAGAAGGAGGATAATCTAATGGCTGTTCGAAGGGTATTTTATCTAAAGCTGTGTTTTTAACTCTTCTTGAGGTAGTGAGAAGACAGTTATACTCGGAATAGCGGATATACCGTGATATTCCAACGCTTCGTGATTATATTCTTATCGTCTGTTACTGCTGAATTTTCTTTCTTTCGAAATAATTCATATATATCTACAAATTTCCTTTTATAGTGGTATCAATTGGAAGTTTTCTGCGTACAGTGACATCGTTCTGATTCGACTGCAGCCGCTCACTGTAGTCGTGTCGCCTGTTTACTGGGACGCGGGTTTTCGTGAGCGCTTTTGAGAGCATTTCTGTTCATCCCGTAAAATCGAATGCAATCACGAAAACATAAATAAACAAAGTATAAAATAATTATTTTATATGAAAGATTCGCCGCATCTCACTATGTGCATATTTCCTTTCTCAGGACAGGCCAGGGTACCTGGAGAAGAGGACAGTCTTCCTAGATCCAAAAGTGAGACTGAAGTATTTTATTAATTTTTCTAATTTTGATATTTGTCATCGACTGCGGTAGTCCACAGCTTGTACACGAATATACCTTTTCCAGCCGAAGGGGAAAAATAAAATGAGAAGTGAAGAAAACAAACAAACAAAAAAAAACTGCATTTTCTACAGTTTACATTACTGTCCTCCAGTTAGAAAGCACATATAACCCCGATCATTATGTCGGTGAAAACCACGAGGTCGTCACAGGACTTTGACACAGGACAGACAGGACAGGTCGCGAAGACGCGTCTGCTGAAACGCTGAAACCTCCATTGGCGGAAAGGTTTTCCGTCGGGGCTGGAGGCAGCGATACGGAATTATATTTCAATTTACTGTCGATCCATGCTAGTATAGCTGATAAACGCGAATAATGAGTTAGCCAGATGGGTTATGTCTTTTTCACAAGGAGAGGATAGAATCGTTTGCAAGGATAACGCCACGGACGGAGTGCCCGCAAACACGACAAGCAGTATCGACATCACGATCACTCATGTCTGCCACCAGCGCGATATTTTAGCGCAAATTTTCGCTTGCGAAACATTGAGTAATAATAGCAGTGTTATAGTGCCCAGTATTTTCTAGGCACTATAGTACCTTGATGGTGTGTTGTGGTTATTGAGGTGGCATTGTGAAAGGAGGTCGCGGATGAGAGGCACAGTCG
The DNA here is from genome assembly GCA_029532675.1 of Ornithodoros moubata. Taxonomy (NCBI): domain Eukaryota; kingdom Metazoa; phylum Arthropoda; class Arachnida; order Ixodida; family Argasidae; genus Ornithodoros; species Ornithodoros moubata. The sequence continues at coordinate 5,572 of JARGYV010102081.1, read as the reverse complement.
ACGGCCGCCATGTTGGGATTCCCTGGGGCGGTCATTGACGTGTGTATTACGAACATTTGACCAATAAATCAAGTGAGGCATAGGACAACTGAATGTGGTGTGTCCAGTGACGTGTATCATATTGGCACGGCACTAGGCAATCTAGCTGCCGACATGATGCAGCAAAGTCTGGGGTGGAAGGTTGCCTCTAGGGCCGACTTCGTAGTCAGCAGTGCCCACACATGCCTCTAATCATCAGAGAGGAAACCCAGGAAAAACCTGATGTAGCACATACAGCTGACAGTAGGATTAGAATTCACCAGCTTCCAGTCTTCACATGAAAAGCGAGCATTCCTGGCACATGCAAGATGACCCATCGGCAATTTCCCAAGACAGGAACTGGAAAAAAATTAATCAATTTACACAATGGATTCTGTTTTATGTCGTTTTCATCTTGTGGTATTTTCAGAATCCTGGAGAGGTCATCAAGGGTTTGTATCACATTGTCTACAGTCTGAGCTACGAAGTGCCTGTACTCTACTTCAACATGTGGAAGCAAGGTAGACATAAAGTACAGAATCAACTTAGTTTCGCAGCTGTTGTCATTCACTGTTTCTCACAGATGGGTCCCTGCTGTCGCTGCAACAAGTATGGGCCATATCCGAGACAGACCAGTCAGATTGGTGGTCCACTGTCACACAGCAGGTACATCCTTTCATTCTACAAAAGTGTTTATTACATGAGAACTGTTCCTTTAGCTTCAAAAATATTGCATACTAAGAGAAAGCACTCGCATTTGATTCATGAACTGCATTATGTATAGGAGCATCCAGTCCTGCACACTCCTTTCTTCTACTTACATCCCTGCAAGACTCAGGATCTCATGAAACAGCTTCGTTCTGACGGGTGAGGTTTGACATTACTTCTCGTCAACCCCAGGAACCTTTACCACTTGAACTCTGTTTTCATGCAGGAAGTACAGAAACTACCTTGTCACATGGCTGAGTATGGTCGGTTCCATGGCTGCTCTGAAGGTGCCTACGGACTATGCCAAGCTCTCCTAAAGCAGAACACCGTCACACGTCTGCAGCGCGGTTGTCGACAACTTCACCTTTCGTCTAGGCACTATGCCAGCAGAAATGTTGCTGAGTTACTTCATAGTTAAGTTTGTTGATTACAGCAAAAATTTTATCAATAAAATTGTTTACCTTGAAAGCATTTATGGATGACAATGCACTACATGTGCATATCACTTGAACCTATGAAATCTCGAAAGTCACACATAGAAAGGAAAAAATTGAAGCACAGTGTTCAAAGTACCCTGTTTACCCACATACAGATATCTCCTCCCATAAGCTACAGCCACAATGACATCACACAATCAGGTGCTGGTGTAAACCCGTGGTACAGCTTTATTCTCGAATGACATTCACTGTATAAAGCCACAACAAAATTAAGAACACAAAAACTGGCTTCCAGAGGAAAGAACCGCATTGGTCCAGCCAACACGTCAGACCTCCTTACAAGGTGGCAATGCCAGGATGCTCTCTTCCTTCGACACATTTCGAGTGTCATAGTACTTGGCAGGTTGCCTTATCAGTATGCATAAGACTTCCGAGTGCTCTTTTCTTGTGCCGTCACATATTCTACCCTTAGCTGCCAAAGGAAGATTGCGCCTAACTTGCCAATGAATCTTTGATTTTTTCAATGTTGCATTCCTAGCAATTTACTCAGTAGGAAGAAAAACAAACAAACAAAAGCCTTATTGAAAACATGTATTAGAACAGATGCATCAACATTTAACACAGCTGTCATGGTTCTGTCAAAAGAGTACTTCTTTCTTTTTAATGTCTGCACATTCGGCATTATTCTGTGTTCGTGATGGTATTAAGTGCTCCATCTTTGTGATCACAAGTATTGCAGACGACAGTTCTATATTTTATCGTGATGACCAGCCCTCAGATTTGCAGCTTTAAGGAGCAACCTATTCTCCTTGGGGGCATCGATTCAATATACAAAGGTCACCTTTGCTATTCTGTGCATCTTTGCTTTTGGTTCACCTAAATATTACACTGAGGAACTATTGGTAAGATAAAAATAAAAACAAAAAGCATTCTTCACTCACAAAACAGACAAGGCAAAAACAACAAGAACTTAAGCATGCCATATGGCATAAATAACATTAGGTCATGTTTAAATTAATCATCACCCTCACTCCCCTACACTGTTCTGCTCAAAATATGGAATGATAGAAAGAAAGTGGCAAAGACCAGAAAGACAAGGAAAAGGCAAGATAGCATGTTCACAACGCAAGCAACTGCTCCGTAATCTCTTGAATCTTGAATTACGTGCCACGAGATGGTCGTGCAACGCCAAGTAAACGGAACAAAGAATTCGTCGCATTCTATAAGCCTCTAAACAAACAGTTCACAACAAAGAGGACTAATCTGTGGCAGGGGGCTTGGAAACTAATTCGTAAACATTACCTGGTTTGGTGAGATATCCCAGAAATCAGTGTTGTATGGTTTTTGCCAACTGTCTTCATTGCTGAACACATTAACTGTTCTCTCCTAAGTTTCAATATAAAATTGGGCATTAAAAAAAATAAAGGCTTGTGTAGCTAGCTTGCACATACCTCTCTTCCTTCGCAATAATGTGACCGCAATCAATATACCCTTGACTAGCAAGTGAAACTAGCATTCTGGTACTTGGTCTAACTCTCATTCTTGCAAACATAATTCTTACTTGCTCCATCTGTGACTAGAGGATAGATTGCCCATGAGGCTTGATTAGGCTGCACGAATCCTAGAGCTGTGCCCCACAGAACCCTAGTGCATAAAGTCGCCAGCAGAGTCTTGCACACTAGTCTTGCACTTTGTAGTTTTGAGCTGTAGTGAGTTACGAGTATTATTAGCATACTTAACGTACGAGAACAGGTACAGCCATGAACCATAAAGTCAGTTCTTCCCCTCTAGAGAAAGGAACAATTCAACCAGAGCAGTTTCACAACCAGTCTCTAATTACACCAGTTGCACTTTCATCCGCAATCTGTACGCAACATGCTTGCATGATTGCACACCTGGGGTCTCTCGAGGGAAGGGTGTAAAAGGCTAACGTGATACATTCTGTTTTGGTTGACATATCTGAAACAAGTGTTTTAAGTACCTATTATGACAAGCGAGGGTCAAGAGTTTCCAGATGAGAAAACGGACAACCCGAAGCGCATCTACAGAGTTGACACCCTTCCCCCAAGGTCATTCCAGTTGCTCTAGTAAATATGTTAAGATTGCACGATACCCTTGAGTTGATGCCCATCATCTTCCCTAAGAACCAAGACTGATGTGATGGGCATCCGTGGTGTATTTTAACTCTGCTGGTTTCTTCAACAATCACCTCAACAGGAACTGTGGAGCTACAGCTTGTCCCCGTACAAAAGTATAAGCACACTAGAAAAGTTTAAAACTATTAAACAATGTCCTAAACAGGTTGCCTACACTAACTCTGCCACTACAGAAGGAGAAACACTTGTTTAAAACAATGCACAGTGAGACCATAGACTGGAACTGCACAACTTTAGGAGGAGGAACACCTGGACAACAAATATTTTAGGGTACAGTTTCAGGGGATGGTTTAGTGAAACTGACCATAATCTGATTCTCTAAGTTTGCTCCAACCTTGTCAGTGACAGGAATTTCAAAGAAAGAAAAAAATCATTGAGAACTGGTCGGCAAAGACCCTGCCCTGAATCCTCTGGCCGACCTTAATGAATTGTGGGTGTTCCTCCAAAAAGTTGAGAGACTACTAATGGAACACTACTTCTGGGTAGAACTAGGTCAACAACCTGGTCTGCTGCACAAGCACACTTGTCTCTCGTATGGCAGTAATACTTTCATGTCTCAAACCTATGTACAAGCAGTCAACAATGTACAAAATGTAACAGCTCTTCTCTTAAAATAGAGAACAGGTGCAAAACAAGAGGGGGCGACACCATCCCTGCGATATGTACACTATCATATTATCATCTTCCTATCTGCTGGGCTTGACCACCTCCACAGCGCCACCCCACCGTAGGCGATACGTCCCTGTCCGCCACCGAATCGTTGGGTCCCACAGTGCGTGCAGGAACAGATAGAGCGCGCTGCACTCACGGAATGTCCAGGCCACCACAAACTCCCACTTGCTGAAAGGCAGTAGCCCATTCTGCACGTACAAACACTGAACATGTTACTTTTTACCAAACAGGTCTAAGAGTTACGCTTATTTCCTCCAGCAAATGTCTTTATCCGCTTGCTTAATGTGTTTAGAACGAATGTGACAACTTCATTTGCAGTGGATAGACATCGATAAGTGCATTTTTTGCACATTTGCAAATATCTGCAACTAAGTACTGTGGCCACTGCTGCAAAGAAATGCCAGACCAACACCTGAAAATCATGGAGTGTACCCATGAGTGGTAGCAGACGACAGTTTGGAAGCTATGATGATGATAGCGTTTAAGAACACTTTCTATGAAGCAGTGTTGTTTGAACATTAGTACATCCAAAAGTTGGAGTATCATAACATTACGATCTTCGCACTACTTACAGGCGTGTTAAAATATATGCTGCTTGCGACAAAGTTCAGGGACTGACATGAATTAAGACAACGAAATACAGTCACCAAGTTTCAACGGCACCTCAAATTCATTATATAATTATTTAAATTATGGTATACTATTCTTACCCTCCCCTGTTGTGAAAAAGCATTTAACCCGAAAATCTCAGACCCTAACTAGTAGTATAATAGCAAATCAACAAATAAATGAACTTTGAGGCAAAAGATTCATGCTTAGCAAACAGTACCTGAACAATGCTGAGCAGCATCCAGTCGAGCAGAAACCAGACGAGGAGGTGAAGGAGGTAAACGGCAAATGCATCCCAGTCAAAGAGAATGCTCGTTGCCCAGGCAACGCACACGCCGAGAACCATGCACTCTGACAGGGGCTCCAGGACTATGGTGTGTGGCAGCATGGCAAAGCGTAACTTTGCCCACCTGTTCACCAATGAATGGTCAACCATTAGTTTCACATTATATGAAAGTGCAACTGTAAATGTAATTCAAACTGATTGCACTAGTCGCAGACGTAGTTGAACATCTCCATGGGAAATGAGGATACTTTGTAGTTATAACTACCTTCTGCAAGAATAATCAGAAGTAACAGATATGCAACTTCCAAAGCAGAAACTACACAAGTGAAGTACACACGCAGCCCTGCTGAACCATGTCTGTGCCATTTTACATCTGATTACCTGGTTATGCGTGTTTGAAACACCCCAACCTCGCAGACACCAGAGTTTTGCCAGGCAGGTTGTGAGCTGATCCGTATTCTCCAGCCCCTGCAAAACAGAATCCCAGTCAGTGCCTCTCGTGCGTCACAGAAAAGTTGCCCCCCATACCTGTCCTCTAAAGACTTTGCAAAAAAGAAGTCCTCAGCCAGGTAGCACGCGAAGGTCTGGATGCCCCCCACTTCGTCCAGCAGCTTCTTCCTCATGAGGGCCGACATTCCCGTTGCACAGTTAATCCGCAGCAGATCTGCGGACAGGTAGATGCGCGC
>JARGYV010102071.1:0-22333 GCA_029532675.1 Ornithodoros moubata | reverse complement strand
CGCTCTTATTGGTCCCACGCTGACTTTACACGTTTTTGCGCATAGTTTTTAGTTATGTGACGGGTGCGTCAAAGAGAGAAGTGATGTCGTTCTTGGTGTTCTCGACTATGACAAACAGTGACTGTGTTCTATAGTGGTGAACACGTATTTTGCTGACCTGGGTATACGTCCATAGCCCATTAAAAAAGCCATTTTATTTTGTGGTGTAACAGCTTTGTCCACATACCCAGATCTCATTAGTAGTGCCACTACTTTATGCCAAGTGGGCTGCTGCTTTCGCATGGACCTCCAATCTCATGTTTTGTTTAAATTAATTACACGTATGTCATCGTTTACTTCTGTCCAGGCTCACAGCGTGAACTTTTTAAATCTCCACAAACAATCAAACTAATATGCAAGATAAGAACCAGACATCAAAAGTGCAAAGTTTTATTGTCAACTGAATATTCGAAGTGCTCGAACAGAGCAATACAAATGCTAATAAAATTTCTACAGCATGCTAAAAGAAAGTACATATAAAATACATATTTGTAAAATGATAAGGGAAGTGCTTAGCACCTATAAAAGCATGTGAAAGTAGAATGTATTTGATGCACAATTACATGTCCCTCACAATTCAAGAGATTGTAGGGGGCCCGAGATGCCAACTGCGCAGTTGAGTATCAACAACAAAGCACAAGTCTCCAATATGTGGTGGTAAATGCAATAAAAATATCTACGAACACTGCTCACAAAGGATTATTCACAATGGGAGTTGCTTTGTGTTGTGAAAGATGACTACGGATAAACAGGACCTAAATAATGTTATCCCTGGCAAATTTCAACGTGAAAGGAAAGTGATAGAGGCAGGGTAAAGATAGCTGCAACTCTGGAAACATATGTTAAATTATACTTTTACTAACAGGTACTATCTTCTGTTAACACTGAAATAGCAGCTCAGCATGTGACTAACAATTCTGACAGTTGGACGGTATATGGCATATGCCCATTAGTGCTCTTGGAGGAATGTACGTGCACACAGCCGTGACACAGGTCAAGAGAATTCACCGGACTACAAGTTATTCTTAGCAAGGCACATCACAAACATCTGTGTCCTTAAATACAGGATGATCAAGTTATGATTTAAAAGCATGAATGATTTTTACCACTAAAACGTTTAGTAGATGTATAGCACAAAAACGATACAACAGTAATTGTAGCTAATCGAAGCAGTCTCTACCATAGTTAACCTAACTGCATGCTGACATCAAATGCAAAGAATGAACTGCGAAAACGTTTATCACAGTCACCTGATTCTTTTGTGGAGTACAGGGAATGTGCCCGATTCTAAATGCTCGGGGTTGTTACACTAGCAAGGTTTCGCTATAGTTGCGCACTTTCTTGGCAAGTGTGTACTGATACACCCTCAAACTACGTATACCACCCACTTCACAAAGACGACCCCGACTTTATGACCGTTAGAGAGAACCTTTACTTGGAGAGACTTGCCATCACAAACATGACTTCCTCGAGTGACAAATAGTGTCTGCGCCCTCACCCATAACTTTCAATATGCTGTCACTAGTTTTCAGCTACTTTTACATGGAATGTGCAGCACAAGACTTGGAATGAATGTGTATGGAGATTTTTCTCTGTAATTGCTAACAGGGAATTATTACAAATTTCCATCCACTTCAGAAATGCAAGTACCCTTTAACATGAGCAGTATACAGCATATTTTGGTGCATAACGTGCATGCATAGATGAAGTGGCTTCTCCTCTTATCTAAGTACAGCATTTGCCTGCTTAACACTCATTTGTGCACAGTTATTGCATCACAACCATTTATCAATTTTCACAATTATTAGGCAAGCAAATATGGCGTCCTTCCTTTACTTAGCTGCCTATAACTATACCACAAGCATTCTAGATGCATTTGTCTACTCTTGTCTGGTATTGCAAGTGGATTAGAGATATGCTCTACTCAAGTAAGCACTGGGACTTGTAAGCTCAAGATAATATACTACAGGAAACTTTCACAACACATTCCACTCACCAACGTAGAGCACAAGACTGGATGCGCAAGTTCCAAAAGGGTTATGCCATATATAAACCTGTTTTGTTTATATAGCCCAAGTCTGCATCCATTACAAAGTGTTTATAGTCTGCCCAGTATCAGTCATCTCAAAGGCACAATCATCACATATGCTTCTGAAGCAGTATAACATGCTGAACTGGTCTTTTTTTTTTTCTTTTTTTTTTACACATAGTTACGCCCTGAAAATATGATAGTGCTCTGCACAGGTGGGAGATTTCAGATGAAGCTAGAAGTTAGTTTAGTGTCAGGTCTGATGTGTTGCACATATCTCATATCACTAATGTGACTGTCATGTAAAGAGCTTGGAGGCACAAGCTTATAGCTATGCAAGTAATGCCCACATTCTTACATTCTCTCTTTCCTTTCCATTCATATTCAAGATATCTCAGTATGTTATTTCACTCAGCTTCTCTATGTGAAACTGATGCGCAGAGACCTTGATGTGATTCATGTTTTTAGAAAAGAGCGAAAGATGAGCACGAGCTGTACCACTACTGGCTTTTCGCAGCCATTAACGCATGAAGAGCCTCAAGGTACATCAGGCAATATCCGCAGACGAGAATAAGTGCAACACAGACGAGACGTTGACGGGACAAGCACTGCTATGCTTCACCAACGCGCCCACATTTCTACTCTTGTAGACTATATTTCTTGTTCATTGGGCTTCTTGTCGTCTTATGTTCCCCGAAGTAGTGCTTGTCCCGTCAACGTCTCGTCTGTGTTGCACTTATTCTCGTCTGCTATGCTTCACCAACGCGCCCACATTTCTACTGTTGCAGGCAATATCCCTTTTGTTTTCTATGCTAGATCAGTTGCTAACTATGAGTCTCTCTTAAAAAACAACAACAAAAAACACATAGGTTAATAGACAAACAGATCATCCCCTCCTTTTTTGAAAATCAAAGTGCACTACGTGCTACACAGTGCCTCATTCCATATTCTAAACATGTCTCTTCATTGTATGCAGAACACAGCCCAAGCCAACATAACATGCCACAGACAGCCCCTTCAGTATAACATAAAAACACTGTAGGTGTAACACGGGAACAAAAAGAGCACACATCAGATTAAAAGTTACAACTTGGAATGTTACTTTTCTAAAACCTATAACTCCTGACATGTGTCTTTGGGCACTGTTGTTAGTGAAACATTCTACTGCGTAAATAAGAATAAAAAAATCAAGGATATCATATCGTATATTGTGACCTCAAGTCACAACAAGCCCAAAAGAAATGAAAAATAAAACGAAGTAAAAGCACTACAGATAAACAACCTCTTAAGCTACTTGTTCTTACAACATGGGATCTAACTTTAAGCGTTGCAACAAATATTTGCATTTGAAGTAAAATTGAAGACCCCCATGTCAGAGAGTATAATCAAATGATAAATATGTCTGACATTTTGAGATCAGACTTTTTGCCCAGAATACAAGCATGTTGCTTAATGCAATTTCATATAATTTAAATGTGTTTCCTAGCTTAAACAAACAAAGGAAAAAAAAAGAGAGAAAGGCAAAAGCAAGGACACTGGTCAAAATGACTACAGACAGTCTAGACTCTACCTGACTACAGCCTTCTTTCTTTTTTCCGGAACCAAAATACTAAGATATGTGCTAGCCAATAAAGACAGTCACGACCACATATCTTTCCACACGTCGTCATCATCCTCACATTATGAGATGCAAGAATCAAACTGAGACATCCTGTTTACCACTAGTGTAACGTGGCATTTTCATGTGGACTCGCTCAGAGGCCGACATCCTCACAACACAAGTGATCATTACTTTGCCTCCTATTTCCTCCCCCACTTTTCTCCTTGTGTAGAGAGGTACATGCAGGGCAAAACTCATACCAAGCTATCATGACGGTACCACTTCCGCCAATGAATTGGCTGCTTGCTGTATTGTTTCGACTAGCACCAAGTAGTGCTGTTGCAATACCTGTATGTGTAAATGTGGAGAATCTGGACGTCCTACCTTCTGAAGAAACAACATGAACTCATCCATGATACCTGGGAACATTTCGTCGAGGTACGACGGGGACTCGCTCGGGGACAGCACAATATGTCTAAAGAAATTGAAAAGATCATGCAGTTTAAAAACTTCCGAAATGACACGGTGAGTGCAGATAGAACACCCTATCATATATGTATGCTCACGTTACATCTATTTGTGGACATCCAACATATAGAATGAAGGACTCCAACTTACTTTTTGAAGCTGTTGCGAGGTAAGCCCACAGGATCTAAAAAGGCTCGCTCAAGCAGAAGCAACTGATCGTTTACTCTTCGTATTGCCATTGGACTGGTGGAACGAAGGTCATGTAAGTACCACTAAAGACATCATACAGGAGAGAATAAATGGGAAATTGCTGGCGCTCACTCTGATGTATCCATGGCATTCTGCCGTTGGTGAAAAGCAAAGGCTGCAGTAGAGAAGTTCTGAATTGCTCCATCCAGGACACCTTAAATATTTGACAGACACAATGTACACATCAACCATAGACACCTCTGAATAACATCTGGGCAAGTATAAACATGGATTATTTTTTATTAAAAATACCCTGATGATTCTACCCAAGAGGTCAGTGAAGTTAGCTTTTTTTTCTACTTCATGCTTCGATTAGCAAAACAGATGTCATGTTCTGTAGGTCAGAGATCCTCGGTTTTAGGGTTCAGCAATACAGCAAGTCAGCTACAGTACTGAATGAGTGTACCAGTATTCACTGAGACAATCAATTATTAGGCAATAAGAAAACCTTATGATGATAACGAACGGTGGTTCAGTGGCTCACCAGCAACTGCAGGCCACAACTGAGAAACAAAAAAAGAAGACATACTCAGGTCAAGGCCATGTTCCTTGGTGATACTTTCTATGTGGATGTGGAGACTAAAGTAGAGGTCTTTCAAAAGCTGTGCATAGTCCAATAAATTGAAGGGGAGAAACATTGAATCTGCCAGGTCTCTCAGCAATTCCCCTGCTACCTGAGTGACTGCCCGATGAATCTGCATTTTTTGTCATACAAAATTCCAAATTCATTCAGATAAAATCACAATTAACAAGGAATTTCACGCTTACTTTCAAGGAAGGATCTATGTTATCTTGAATAAAGTCAAAGGTGTCATATTGGGTGTGGTATCTTGGATACAAAACTGAAGGTGACATCTGCAATAGTTTGCAAGATAAGCCACACATCTTAGCAGATGCTGAAGACCAGGTCAAAGCCAACTTACTTTCACATGCAGGTCATCTACATAAGTCATTTGGACTATGGGAATTCCAGCTCTGGTGAAGAATGAGGCATAACCACCCCGCATGTCCAAGGGCTTCACACTACAAAAAGTAAAGGTGCCGTTTAAAAGACAAAATGAAAGTAAGGGTTACAAATCGCAACAAGACAGTTATGTATCAAATACTCTTACGAAGTATAGACAGCTTTGTCTGACATGTGCTTCCTGAACAACTTCACAGAAACTCAATATCAAAATTCCTAATCCGTGCATTTGTGCTAATGCAGGCACTCTAGTGGAGTTTCCAAGACGTTTCATCATAACAGATTATCAGGAGTAGTTAGTGCAATGCATTTCATATAGCAGAAACCCCTTGAATTAAAAGCAAATCTGGCGCACCCAATGGACTGCGGAAAATAATGCTTCATGGGATAATAACCACAAGTGTGGGACATGTCTCGCTGTCAAAAGGACGACGCAAAGAAAGTGACCTGCTTGTTCAGACACCAACAGAGCAACTGCTAGTTTTTAACACTATGTGCATCAGATCCTTGTCTTCATCCTTTACAACATACACCCTATGGTAGAGCCTACTACAGCAAACTATTCTTACAGTGTCTCCCCTACTTTTGTGGTATTCACCTGCAAATTAGTTCTTTGTTTTCTGATTGTTCTTGATCTTCTGCTGGTGACACTACATCACAAGACTGATACATAAATGATACACAATAAATAAGGATACAATATCAGAAGTGCTGCCCTGGAGGACATACATTGTGTGGCGGCCAACAGCCTTAAACAACCAAACGGAACGCTAAATCATTTTATTGAGCATGAATCACAAGTGTGTACAAATTAGCACCATGGTAATTTCTTTTAACCAGTTAGTTATTTTATTTCATGCGCATACCTAAGGAAAACAAATTTCAGCCGTACAACAAGGCTATCACACAAGAGTTATTCAGCAGTACTGTATGTGAAGTAAATAAAAGCATACTGACGTTCACTTGTACTTACGCTGGTCTCAGTGGAAGCATTGCAGCATGCAAGTAATTTTCTAACAGTCCTCTCGGAGTAGGATCCAACAAGAAAGTTGGGGAGCCGCCATCATCATCGTCAAACATATCACTAGCCGTGTTTGCAGCATTCGAGTGAAACAGCAGCTTTGACAGATTGCGTCGGATAGAGAAAGTAGAAACCCACTTGTCGTACACACTTTGTGACTCATTATTTGGCTCTGGTACCTAATGAAGAAAGAGTTCACTACACAACTCTAATTTGTACATCAAAAATATCCCATTTATACCTGTTTTGTTGCATTAAAGATAGCGTGGTAGAGCAGAGGGGATGCCGAAACGCTGAGTGATGATGCACCTGGTGAGATACACACAATGCAATTTGAATTCAGAGATAGTATAACACAGAAAGTAAAAGTCTGCTCCTACATCTCAGTGCAGTTGACAGGCAGAGAATGAGGCTAACAACATATACAATAAAACACAAGCTAAATACAGGGCTAGGATGGAAGTCAAGGAACAGACCAGATGGTAACAGTTCATGTAAAAAATGAAAAAGTTCCACAACACAAGGACAGCTTCTTAGCACCTGAGAAAATTTGTCTCTGTTGTGCCTCTCTCAGGGATTTTATATGTTTAGCAAAACGAGATTCCACGAATGACCTACCAAGAACAGGCATGCTGACATCAATGTACGCTACTGCTCTCCCATGCAGCAACTTCATATGCTCCTAATAATAATAATAAAAAAAAAAAAGTATGAACAGAAAATCATTAAAGGTCTCAAGGTCTAGAGAAGGCCCACAAAACACAACAGCAATCCTACATAATAAAACAGTGCTCAGTTCACCTCAAGCCATTCTGTTGACCCCACCGAGTTGAAACCTTCTCCTCCCCAGCTGCAAAACAGGATAGAACGACGAGGACGCCATCCTAAGTCAAACGGTTTGGTCAGAAACAAAGTCTGAACTAGAGTCAAGATGGGCACCACGTACCTTCTTGAAGTAACTTTCCAAACACTGCAGCCAGCTCTTGAAGCACTGCCATACCTCCAACTTGTGACTGGCTCCACGAATCACGGGCACTTCCCACTATTACATAACGGTCTACAACAAAGATGCTTTATATAGACATAGAAGAGGTAGTCGAAAAACAAGCTACATCAAAATCATCATTGCCACAAAGAAAACTGTGATCTGGATAAATGAAAGTGAAAAATACAAAGGTCTGATTTTAGTATGTTTATAAGCACCACTTCAAGAAGCCATAAAGGTAGCAGAAATGCTATTTCGCAACAGTCATGCAACAACCAAACGAATGGTAAGTCGTGCTTTCAGTTCGCCCTTATTTGGGCTGTCACATGCAAAAGGGGTATAGTTAAAGATGTTGAAGAAGCAATTTAATGGCTACAACTAACAACCTTTTAATCAATATGACCTAACAATGACAGTGGGGAAAAATGAGTGCGAACTGCACTGCACAATGGACCAGCATACATGCATCAGGTGCTTTTCATGATTAGAATGCGGTGCTCGCATTAGAGCTCGCACATCATGGCATTTGGTTGGTCAGAAGCAACAACAATAAGCCCTTAGACTAATGGTTTATTACGTGTGAAAACTACCCAACATGAGCTGTGACTGGTAAATAGTCATTGTGCACATGCACCTCAGAGACATCATGCACAAGGCAGTACAACACGGGATCAGTAAGAGCACATGCTACGGGCACCTACCTGGCTCAACATTGCCATGTATAAACCCAATAACATCATCAACAGAATGATTCTGCAGAACGTTATGGACAGTCAGATGCGCTACAGCAGGTCCTGGGCCAGTGTAGTATATCATACCTGGGAACTGCCCATACATTGACTTGTGTACCTCGCTACCCTGAATATTACTGTTACAAAAGGAAATAACAGAAAGGTTACCAGTACTCATGTTCTTGACACCATAAAACATCATAAAATGAAAACATCCCTTAATGTCGGAAAAAATAATTAAAATCTCAACTGCTATAAAAATAGCATGCCATTTTATCCTGACAGCTGGCTCAGCATTTTGTTGCCGGGACTAGCTCAAACCCTTTACACGCTGTTAATAAGAACACAGAGAGAGTGCTCCATTCCAGACAAAATCTTGTATCTTCAAACATTTCTGTTACTTACACCACAGTTCATTCGAAAGAAACTGTATATTTAGTAGGTGCACTATCATGCATTCAACACAATGTATTTATGCTCACCTTAACAGCACCGTGGCGGTCATCGCACTGATCGTCTGCACAGGTATCTGTGGAAGGGCCAGAACCTGCTCAGGAGGTCTGTACGCAGTGCCTGCAATAAAATGTTACCGAATATCACAAGCGAGCAAAGTGACAACACAATGACTTACTAATCACAAGTTACATTCATAACTTTCACATAGTACAGGGCAGCACTCATTACAGTTTAACAGATTTCTGGTAGTACACCCTCATCTACTATTGATTCATAGGCACTTGAAAAGTTGCCAGCCAATCCCAGGGAAGGACAGCTTTGTAGATGTTGTGTTAGCAAAGGGTCGTTGATCTTAACTGAACGAACAAACTTTAAATACATATCTAGACTGCACACAGCACTCACTTGTGGCTGCATAGCCAGGAGTTTGAGGATCCCCAAATGCATCAGCCAAGGCTGATAATGTATGTGTGGCATTGCTGGGCAGCCACCAAGAAGAGGATCCTTCCTGTACAGGTTGGTATTCGGCTGGGTCCGGATAAAGGAGCAGGGCATTCGCACCAACAAGCATGGCATTTTCAATCTGCAGTATTCAGCAACATTAAGTGTATAAGCAGTGTATTATAGTGGGACAACAGGACATCTCAATGGAGTAATTAACCAATCAAACCACTGCCGTTCCACTGCTATTACCACAATGGCTCTTAGCAATCTCTATATAGTTGTGAACATGAAGCGCAAGAAACTGTAGTGGTAATAATGTGCCTTCATTTCTGAGCACTTATTGAAGAGAAAGAAATTTGAAGTTTGTCTTCTTTTGCGGGGTGGGAGTTGAGGTTATTACCGAACACATTTCTGGTAGTAGTCTGCGAGACCTAGGAGACGTGGTGCATCATACATTTACAGCTAAAATGCGCATAATTTAATTCATAAAAGATTACAAAGGCCTTAAAAGCTAGTCCTAAATTATGATTTTGGGCGTCGCAACCACCAGCCCCGTTCAATCTTGGGATTGCCTGCATCCTACATGGAAGTGACAATACCAATACATGATTCTCCTTTCTTTCAACTTTCAGGAGGCCTCATTGAGCAATACATCAACCACAATATTTTATACATGAGCTTTGTTTTACTTACTCTACTTTATGTAAGGTACTGAGTGTATCACCTGATGTTGAACAGGGAAGCCTCCGAGTCGAGCCAAAAGCACTGATCCATTGAGGATCACATTTTGAGAATGAAGGAAGTCAATATCTTGATTTCGGAGAAAATTCGCATATACAACTGGGCCCTGTAAGAGTGAAACTGCTGGGTGGTGAAATTGTTAAACTTATGTATATGAAATGCGCAATAACTTAACCATAATTACTAGAGGATGGGTGTCTCAGTGCACCTCGTGTATCGTTTGTTACTGTGAGTGGCACAATATGTACATAAAAAAGAACTCACCTCAGTTTCCCCTGACGGTGAATAAGCTACATATGGCCTGTACTCTGGTGTGCTGAGACTGGAATGGTAGACAGTCTGTCCGTGGTGAACGACAGTCAGGTTATTGGGCCGGGACTCATCCGGAAAGGACAATAGGACGTTGTAGGAATCAACACGAACAGACTCCAGCCCCTGCTTCACCCAAGAATCATGGATGATCTTTACTACTTTGAGTTCCCTATCTCCCTCCGGCGACAGAAACTCCCTGGAGCAGATCAATGTATTCAAATTAACTGTAACTATTCAACAGATGAGCAATGGCAAGCACTTACCTAACAGTATCGTTGATGCGTTCAGCACTCGTTAAAGGGAGTAACCGCGCCCTTATAGTCGGATCGGCGTCGTATACTGCGTGAATGGCGACCGACTTGCCTCGTACACATTCTGTGTGCTGTGCATGAGCGAAATACCCTACTAAGAGACCGGCTAATATTCCCAGCAGGGCCACACCGATGCCTCCGACAACGAGGTGCCGGTGGGAGACCACGCGGATGTCCTCTGTCGTCTTCTCGTAGATTTGAATTGACCCTGGCTCTTGTTCCTGCCATGTCATAGGTTCGCTGTCTGCAGCGCTATCTTCATCACGGTAAGGCCTGTACTGTGCACTCATCTTAACATTCCTCGTGGATACCAAAAGGGCACAGCCCGAAGTTATTCTTTTGAAAGTTGTCACTCCCTCACAGTCCTTTTCATTGCAACTTTACACTGCGTGCATGTATTATTTGCGTCTTCTTCGTGCGTTTAGCTTTCTCACTCGAATTACTTACGCCTGGCAGGGCTTTCAGATTTGACAGTATAGTGAGATTGCAACATTCAATAGAAATACCACACAAACTACGAACGAGCAGTGCCCATAGTTGGCAACTTGGTTATAGGAACAGGTGACAGCAACAAGACAGATCGGGATACTAGTAATGAACTATCGTTAAATCTAGGTATCTGATGTGTCATCTCATCAGAATAACTCAAAGCCAGTGGGTGTCAGACCTCATGAGCATCTTCCAATTGCCCAGTCTAACCGTAGATCATAGATGCCGTCAGTGGACTCAAGGGGACACAGTCAAGCCAGGCTTACCTCAGTGTCTCGGCTGTCAACATTGTGAAACGAAACCACCTGCCCGATGTTTACGTTAGTAGTTCTATTTGACGTTTGATGTCTGCTTCATTAGCAAGTAACGTGACGCATTAGCAGTGTGGATGTGGCATTTAAGGGAGGAAGAGTTCCTCTGATCCATTGAGCGAGCTTCCTTTTTAGGACATGTGCGACGCGGATTCAGGGCGAAGACCCCGCGTGGGATTCTGGTGGACAGAAAAGAAGAGTCGGGAATTCAGCGCAGACGACTTCGCGAAAGCTTGCTCGTAAGCTTTGTAGTGGAATCACCTCCATGTAAATCGTATTAAACGCTTAAAGAAGCGTTCGGCGATAGAAGTCTCACTGCAGTTAGCAATGGAATGAATCGATGTCTGATTATAAAATTGCATAAGCGCAGGGAAACTGGTGGATGAAGTTCATAGCGGAAAAAGCCTAAGATTGGGCAACGAAAATGACGATGTGTGTGTGTATGTATCGTCGTGGGATGTGTGGTATTTACGCTATCTATGTTTCATGAATATTCTGCATGAGCCTGAAACGTAGGCGTTTGATATGCGGTGTTCGCGAGATGTGTTGTGTGGTGCATTGTGGATTGTTGGCAGTGGTGATTATTCTCGAAGGTAATGTGGAATTCCTATGAGGTAAAGGTAACATGAAGGGCGGAGGAAGACATTCTTTGTACGAGCTCAAACATTCGTAGGCGTATCCGGTGGATGTCCAGGCCTACCGTATCCCATTGTTGAGATCTTTGTCGTGTAATTTTCTGTTCCCCAATCTCAGGTTTCATCACGGATGTTCGAAAACCTCTCTTTTGAAAGCGCGGAGTACGTACTACTCCCGAGTTTTTCTACGCAAGCTTGCGACCACAGGGATAGCTAGGTTCGATGCACTTATCACTCAGGTGACACAGCTCCCAGGCAAAAAGAGTAAAGGGGCGTAAAACGTGATCTAACTTTGGGAGTGGGGTAATCCTACGAGCATTAATAAGATGGCTCGATATCTAAGATTGCTGAGTAAAGTTAAGTCTGTCAGGAGCTGTACACAATGACCCACATAAAGATTATCTGGATTTAAATAATATGCCACAAGCTACTCTGCCTTGAGTTATAATTTTGCCTTATTTAAATTTTTACAGGGCTTATGGGCTAGAGGCCGTGAAGGTGAGACATATGCAGGAAAAAAGAGTTCACAACCTGACCTCTGTCATTTCCCTGTCTCGTTATAGTTGGACTTGGATAAGCCATTTGAAGAACAAGGCCCCATTGCTGCTATAGTCCACAAGTCATGTCATATACTTGTCCAAGCTGACCAAGGCAATGAAGAATGTCAGCGTATTACCTCAGAGTTTGAGGCATGTATGCTTGCAGCACTATCAATCACATCATCAGAAGCCATAAATTTATAAAAGTCTGATACTGTATAACACTTCAATTTTGTGCCTTTAGGCAAGCACACGGCGCATATTGGTCACATATAAATTTCACAAGCATTACACTGCTGCTTGATTTATACAATTTGCAAAATGTTCGCATGTTTTGGAAGAGAGGCTTTACGGAATGTTTGCCTTGCTTCTTTCTTAGAGATACTGCTGCACCCATCCCGAAGTGCTTGTTCTTGACCCATTGGAAAATGTACGCAAGGTACTCAATCGGTTTCATCAGTACCAGTTGGTGGAAAAAAGCAAACTTAGCAATACTGGTAAATATCTTTGAAGACATTTCCTGGGCTTCACTCCAGATACCTCAGTACTCCTATTTTATCAGCTGTTTTGCACTCTGCAGTACTCTAATGGTGTATCTGTCTGCAGATTGGGCATTCATTCCACCCTTTGTGGAGTTGAAGTCCTCAGACACTGAGGATATCATGAAACAGCTCAAAAGTCGTTCAATCACGTTTCCTATTGGTAAGAGCTTTTATTTCACACATTTATCAGTATTGTAAATACGCTTGTGTATATTTGCAGTGTGCAAGCCTATTGTTTCACATGGCATGAAAAAGGCTCATCAGGTGAACTAATTTTATTCTCAGTGGTGGTACCTCAGTGGTGAAATGCAAACAATGTGCACCCTATCCAGTTTTATATGCTTTCAGATTTCATATAGAATTGCATCAAATAGATTCTGTACACTCACGGTCAGATGTATAATGTACCATCAGCTTTACCAGCCTTTGGAACACCATGTCTGGCAACAGAACATGTACACATCCATTAACGTGGCTAACATGTGATATGTCTTAACACAGATGTGCCTAGTGTTTGGAGAACGGGGGCTGAAAGATATTCCCGTGCCGTGTGTGGCTCAGCAGTTTGTGGCACACGACGCACGGCTACTCAAGGTCTACGTTCTGGGGCCACAGTACCACCTCACTTGGCGACCCTCCCTTAGAAATTTTAGTGCTGGTGATGATTCTACCATCTTCTTCAATAGCCAGGAAGTGTCAAAGCCACACTCTAGCTCGCCTCTTATAGAGGAGGTGGCCACATCGGAAGTCCCGGTCAGTTTGCTTTACAAATCTTGCTCCTCCCTACAACTGCTTTTCTCTGTCCTTTATATTTTACTACATAATGCTGGATATTGGGTGGGTACACACATTTGTACTGAGATGACCACGTTTGAATCACAGCCAGTAACACCAAGTCCAATGCAGCTACGTTTCCTGGTAGATGTCATAAGAGAGGAACTTGGTCAGCAGCTCTTTGGTATTGACATCATTGTTGAGAAGGGAACAGGAAGGCTTTGCATTATCGACATCAACAATTTCCCAGGTAACTGTCATACTACAGATTAGGGCTCGTGGAGACTGCAGCTCCCGCATCATGGTTTGAACAAACCGCTACCAGGGGCCGCAGCTGAAGCCATTTTGTAGAGGGCTTTAAGAACTTTGCATATCTATACAGGCTACGACGGAGTGGATAACTTTCTGGAACAGCTGAGTCAACTGCTTGCAGACCTCATCGTGCCAGAACTAGCTGATTCGGGAATCGACACCTCGGACTCTTCCGACGAAAAAAAAAAGTTGTCCACGCCGAACAAAACACCACGAAGGCAGCACTATCGTCTAAACCCATGAAGGCATTTCCAGTGCAACCCACTTAAAAAGTAACTTGCCTGTCCAACTTGTGGGGGAGGCTAAGACTGCACATTTACAATGCATTTCATCTCGCTTTCTGATGCCTAAGGGGTGTGCCTCCAAGAGAGGCGCAACAAGAGTGCCAACTTTTCCTACCTGGCTGGTTGATCTAATCTGGATGTCGTGCTATAAAATTCTAAAAACAAAATATTTGTATTGTGGCTATGTTCTATAAAGTGTGCAGAGGTGTGTACTGAATGCAATAGAAAACAGTGCTTTACACAGCACACAGCTTTGCAAGTGGGAGGGCCCACACTAGCCGGCTGCGATGATCAGTTTTATGCAGATAAATCGGTATCCGATCTTTGAGAGGAGCCGGTTGAGAGTTTCGGAGAGTAACTAATGCCTTACAGTGATGTACGCAGGTGGGAGGGCAGTGAGAGCGGCAAATATAATGTATGCTTGATATGTACCTTGCAAGTATAGGTCCATCACTCTTTGCTAGGCTGAGTTTGGGTTCAGCGGGACATGTTCGTCATGAACTCCATAGCATGCAGTAACAGTGTAGTGCTCAAAAGAGGAAGTGTGTGAAAGAAGTGGGTTGTGTTACGTGAATTGGCAGTGCCTTATCTTTTAATTTTGTAATCAGGCGTAACTGTACATCAAAGAAGGAAGGGATTTCTTTGGCAGACTAGCTCACAATATTGCCACCTGTTATACCAAAAGTATTGTGGTTAGTATCATTCCAGTCTCCTGTGGCATGGAGAACTGGTGACAGATTCAAGTCTTTCACTTTTTACACGACCAACATCATTTCTCTCTTCATCATGTCTTTGAATAATTGACGTCTTCATACGAGACCTTGTCGAAAGGACTTGACTGTATTGTACGCAGTATGAGCTTGCAAATTTTGTTCGCTGTGGTCACATCTTGTGTACATTTGATAAAACTGAAGGTGCTGATTGTCGCTGAAAAGTCAGCTTATGTGTATTCTGAACATGCAATGCTTGTGCAACAAATTTTTTCAGATATTGAATGTGTACTAATCTGCATTTCCTATTCTGTAAAGTTTGAAAACAGTTATTTTCTCTTCAGATTGCAGTGTTGAGTGTTGACGTATACGCAAACAACGAAGACAAATTTGTTCTGAAATATAAGAGTCCAGAAAGAGAACAAACAGTGGAAGTTAAAACGTGACACAGCTGACTTTTCTTTTACGATCATTAGGATGCTTTCAACATTACAAACATGTGTCAACAATGCCCAGTCTCTATGTGAAGAAAGTTTCAAGAAAAAATTCATACACTTGTGGATTATAGATTTTTAGCAAAATATAGTGGATGGGCATGTGAATAAGTTCACTACCTATACACTATATTTTGCTGCAAAGTTCACTCTTCTAGCACAAGATGTTGTGCAGATTTCAAAACTGGAACATGTGAGCCAAAGTGGACAGCTAGGATCTTACACATGTCTAAGATACACTCATCCTATTAATTTTATGAAGTGGCAACATCACCTTAATCTGTTTTTGTTTCTCCTCCCTTCCCATTTAATGCAAACTACTATGCTTTGAGAGAGAGCAGCTGTGGGCATCAAAGAAGCTTCTAGAAGCTACTAGAGGCCACACGCACATGCAGGTCACAGTTTGATTACTAGAAGTGCCGACACTCAATGTAACAAAACCATTTACTGTAATCTCTTTTGTGGTACAGTGGCCACATGGGAAACTGGAAGTGAGAATTGTGCCACATGTTGAATCTTGAGATGAGCTCCTCTGCAGAGGATCCAATAGAGCTATGCATAGTCAAAAGTTTTGTCTTTTATTGGCAGGGAGGATAAACTTCTATCAAGTAGAAGGAAAGATTGTACCATTATCATCTACCTCTGTGACAATTGTACCAGTGTGATAATCAATCTTCCAATCACTGTCATCCGGAAAGTCTGTCGATCATGAGCTTGTACTTCAGTGCTTTATTAAATACACACGAAAATTACACTAGAAGATGTAGCTATGTTGATAGCAATGTGTCCTTGGTCAACATTCTTGTATTTTAAAAATACCGCTGGCACTATACTAAATGCTATTAAAAATTCTGTGTGAATGTGCTGAGCAAAAGCTCACATATGTAAGCAGACGACACACGGTTAATCCGCAACATCTCCAACATATAATTTGATCCATTGTTTGCATAATGACACTCATTTTTAACAATTCCATTCAGTCTCCGGATACAAACATATGGGTTGATTGCTGTGCATGTAAAAGTTTTGCGGCTCTTTCTGTGCCCAGTATAGCTCCAAGCTGCAAAGCATCTTGTCTGCAGTACAAGGCAGTACATTGAAAAGTTGCATCAGGTGAAGCCCTCCTTTGTAAAGAAGGCTGCAGCAAGTTACAAAGCTCTGGGTAGAAGTGCGGGTATGTTGGCAGTTCGTAGAACACGACGTGGCGAACCCCCTTTATGCGATATCTCCGATAAAAATGGAACCTCTCAGTATATAGCAACATGCGACGGTAGCCACGAAAGAATAGGTTTCGAGCTCTGGCCACCTTCTCGTTTGTGGTGTACTCACATGTCTGTGTAAAGCTATGCCCTTCTCGTCTCAGGTGGTTTCTCAGTCGAACAAAGTCGAAATATGTTTTGATGTACACCAATACATGGTGGCTGCCTTCTGCATCACCGGCAGTCAGTTGGGGCAACACCTGTTCCACAAAGAACTGGAAACGTGCATCCGGAACGTCTACAGCACTGCCACATTCAAAGCGGCGATACAGTTGTGGGAGGACTACTGCCACACCTGAAAACAAAAATTTACTTTTCAGGCACTGTAACGATTCTGCTGGGTAGCAAATAAAGGTACATGGCACAAAGAATACTTTAAGAAGCTCGGAAGGCAAAAACGTAGTTGAATGCACTCAATGGTTCAGGCAAGAAAACCAACACTTTGATCATGTGATCAGCTTGACATTCGCACACACATATCGACGAAAAATTCTGCACAAATATACCGAGATCAGCGCCAGCTATAGTTACAGGTAAGACTCTCCTCAATATTCCGTGGGATTTAGACATTTAGACAATTTGTTAAAACGTACTCCTAACCAAATATTTTATGATATTGTGCAGAAATGCTGAGCATTTTATCAATAAACAATGCATTCCAGCTTCTAGTCTCTCTAGGAATGCTGTAAGTTGCAAGTGAATTTATAACCATACATTACACAAGTCCATTCCTAGGCATAAAACGAAATGTATACTCATATGACATACTGATATTCCTTCAACACCTGCTCTCTAAACATAAATGTAATGCATGCATAAACATCCACTCACTTGATATGTGCCCCACAGTGACTGGGTTCACCACACCAACAGACCCTGCATAACTCTGTGCATGTCGGCTTAATAATGCATTGACTGACGGCTGTGCAACAGAACTGAACACGGCCATTTGTCGAAAACGATTGCTCCACCCTTGTATGCACCACAGTCTGGCTCTAGAAAAATCTGAACCATGAGCCTCACTTGGCTGTTGATTAATATGGGCGAGAAGATGCAGCAAATGGTCCCAGTTTTGCATGAGAAATATCTCTGCTTGGTCTATCACAACCATCTCTAGGCTAGACAAGAAGTCAAAGTTTCTGCCTTTTTCACCTTCTGCACCAATAACAGTACGCAGTCCAAGTGGAGAGGCAACAATTATATCCGAGAAGTAAAACTCTGTATAGAGCCTCAATGTCTTGCCAGCAAGACGGATTCCAATTCGAAAAGAATCGTCAGTGTTCCCTGCAAACGTAGCCTCATAGTCTTGTGGTCGTTCCATCTTCTTTCTGTCCTTCCTTTCTTCTGGTTCCTCAAACTCCTTCTGGAACCTGTGAGAGCAAGACTTTGTATTTATGACAAAAAGTGTTGTTACCGCTCGAGAGCACTCACCTGCCTTTGTTGACAACATCCTTGGCACCAAGCAACCGCGCCAGTAGGTTGACCACCCGCAACACAGAATCCCGAAATGGAACCACTATGAGCACTCTGGGCCTTGTTAGACCCTGGTCTCTGAACTCAGATGTTGCACCTTTGTGCAGCTTTGCATTGTGATGTAAAATGCGAGACCTAGTTTTAATCATGTGATTCAGCACATGAAGGCAATACGCCTCTCTAATTTCTTCCCCTTTTACAATGGTGCGTTCCGTGTACAAAAAGTCTCTGTACGTAACTAACACAGACATGATTTCCATCTGAAGCGGGCTCAGTGCAGGTGCCACAATTGATGGTCTAATGTGTAGCTGGGAAAGATTAGCGGCGCGCCGTAAGGAAACGTTCCGCTCGTTGCCCACCAGGCTTGTAGTGCGTAAGTTGCCAAGAACCGGCCACTGCAGCACAGCCTTCTCTTGGGCTGCGCCATCCAAGGGAAAGACATCACAATCCAGATCCCATTCAAAGTGGACCAAGAAAGGGTCGTCGGTCGGTGGAAGATCCTTAGAGACGGCAAAAAAAATGTAACCTTTTTTATGAAAGAATTAGTGCGTACCTTTTCAGTTCCCGCGTCTAACAAATCTAGTTCGTCTGCAGATTCTTTCTTTGAGTCAACCGATGCCGCATCCACAGAAGCTGCAGCATCCCTCCCAGCATCTTCACGTTGATCCCGTTCTGTGTCACTTGCTTCGTCATCAGTGTTTGATTCAGACTCACTTTCAGTCTCTATCGCACGCTTTGACCTTTCGCTTACTCCATGAGAAAAGGTGCTCAGAAGTTCCGATACAGCGTCAGTCTCTCTTTCGGTGTCAGTACCGCTGTCAGACTCCGAACTCACTGGGGCCAATTCCGGAGTATCGTGGACCACAACTGTCCTTCCGGCATCTGTTGCCTCCTCATCAGCTGGATGACTTTCTCCAAACTCTGCCAAATGTCTTTTATCCCTTCTTGACACATTTTGGAGCGGAGCCTTCCGCTTCTTTGACTTTGCCATATTGCATTAGCACTAGGCCACTAGGCACTACACGTGCTGCAGTGCTCGCACGGCTGCCGGCGGCGGCGGCGGCGAATAAAATTACTTTTCTCCTCGGCGGCGTCAACATAAAAAGTAACATTAATAAGATAAAGTAAAAACCAGACAATACAGGTTGTTTTAGTTAACGCAAACTTGACATCAGCGTGGACAGCACTCAAAGCTAATTTAAAATTGTGCTCTCATGTCCATTCTGAGGGGAAATAAACTGGAAATAAAGCTCGCACAATCGCTCAGGGTATCACAACCAATCACAATCCAACGGTAGCAAACATGGAGGAAAGACCTTCTTTCTTTCCTCCATGATAGCAAAAGCCTCAAACATGGCTTCAAACATTCTTCGGCGATAGTGAGGCAGGTCTAAGCACCTCTAATCGCAAGGAAAGCAAGTGCAGTGTTGCCAAACGATATTTTGAGCTCTGGTTGACTATATCGATAATGCACCCAACATCAAAGGTTTAGATATAATAGACGAATTATAAAGTATTCTTGACAAATTATATTGTAAAATCAGTTAGAAATGTGATAATTTTTCATTTTTTTAGGTACTCTTTGTGATAAGTCTACTAACCGAATCCTTCGGTCATCAACGTTGTAGCAAACGCCAATTTCTGAGGACGGTCGCGAGGAAGCTCGAATATTTTTTCGGTCCACATAGTACCTACCTCCGCTGATTAATGGAAAACGGCTAAAATATAAGTTTTGGTTATATGGCGTCGGAGACGTTGTTCACATTGGATTTATATCGGCCTAAAGATACGTTATCATGCGAAGGCGAGCTCGCGGTGAGCGGGCAGTAGACGATCTGAACAAGGTTCGTTCTGCGTCACGAAGAGCCTGCCGCAATATGCTTCTTCTGTGTAACGTGTATAGGTCAGTCAGCTTATGTGAATAACAGTAACTGGCACTTGCAAGCATGAGTAAACTGAAATACTGCGTGTGATTAGAGCTCGACGAAAAATGGCAGTACATTGTGAAGGCAGTGGAAAAGATGACTTAAAGACGCAGTTCACAACCCGGGAGGGCACCTACAAGGTGTTAACGCTGTCTGAGTACTCCAGACCCAATCGTGTAGGATACCAAAGTCAATCAAACACTCCAGTGAAAGTGTCTTTCGTATCACAAACTGATTCGAACGGAACTGAAGATCGTATATGCTTCAACGTTGGCCGCGAGCTCTACGTTTACATGTACAAGGGCACGAAAAAGGTGAGAGTCAGAACCTGACTTGCACTACCTGTTATGCGTTGCATGTGCCACCTCATAATAATCACGTTGACTATTGCTAGCCTTCTTTACAGTGTAACAAACTCCTCGCGGTGTACTCTGAATGCTACCTAATTGCATTAGTGTGTTAGTGTGCTGCAGCATACAGAAGCCCCATTCAAGAGTCACAAACTTGTATCAAATATGCGTATACAGCGAATTTCTCGTGCAGTGTACAGTTATACCTGTTATCAAACATTCAACACAGTTTGGTTTACTATGTTCACATTTGATGCATTACATGTCACCTATTTACATACTTTTTGGTGTTTTTCTTGTTCGGTAGCCCAAGTACTCCATGTAGCTTGTTTTTCAAATTTATTGGGCACGTTCACCTTGCCCGTTGTTACTGAATTGTTGCCGCCTTACTTTCTGAAAGAGAGAATAATTAAAATGTGATAAGAAACGCGAATGAAGGCTAGAACGTAATGCATTACCTGTAGAATGCGGACATGCAGAAAATTTCAAAAAGGAGAGAAACATTAGCTTTACATCGCGTGATTGCGTGTTGCTCGATCACTCACACTGCTCAACGTTCACTGAAGTTGACATTTTTCATGCAGGCGGCTGATTTGAGCAAACCAGTGGACAAACGGGTGTACAAGGGTACATACCCAACATGCCACGACTTCCACCCTTCCCCCACACCTGATGGAGGCCTGTTACTTCTTGTGGGGTTCTCCGCTGGGCAAGTGCAACTGATCGACCCCATCAAAAAGGAGCTTAGCCGCCTGTACAACGACGAGAGGCTCATTGACAAGACACGTGTGACCTGCTTGAAATGGCTTCCCAATTCTCCCACAATGTTCCTTGTATCTCATGCAAGTGGCCAACTGTACGTGTATAAGGAAGATCTACCATGTGGGTCAACACCTCCGCACTACCAGTTGTTCAAGCAGGGTGAAGGCTTCTCAGTGTTCACCTGCAAAACCAAGAGCACCCGTAACCCACTGTACCGGTGGGTGATAGGGGAGGGAGCACTGCACGAGTTTGCTTTCTCTCCTTGTGCTCGGCATCTAGCCACAGCAAGCCAGGATGGTTTCTTGCGAATCTTTAACTACGACACCATGGACCTGATTGGGGTTGTTCGCAGTTACTTTGGTGGACTATTGTGCACTTGCTGGAGCCCAGATGGAAAATATGTTGTGGCCGGAGGTGAAGACGACCTTGTCACGGTCTGGTCCTTTCAGGATAAGCGTGTGGTAGCTCGTGGGCAAGGGCATCGGTCCTGGGTGCAAGGCGTAGCTTTTGACGGCTGCCTCGAAGGAAATAATGCGTCGGGGGACTGCCGTGACACATCTTACAGGTTTGGCTCTGTGGGGCAGGACACACAGTTATGCCTGTGGGACTTAACAGAAGACGTTCTCAAACAGCATCGAGCTCGCACTAGTGTACTGCTAAATAGCCCAGCAAGCGGAGGCAGTCGGGAAGTGCGTAGGGCCAAAAACGGCACAGCAGGTGGACGCAAGGACGGTGACTGTGCCAGTAAGGTCACACTGGTTGGCACTCCTGCGTGTCCGAGGCTGGACGAGGTGCCCATGTTGGAGCCCCACATCTGCAAGAAGGTGGCCCCAGAAAGGTTGACTGCTCTAGTGTTCCGAGAGGATTGTATGGTGACTGCATGCCAGGAAGGCTACGTGTGTACTTGGGCACGTCCTGGTCGTGCTTCCACGGTTGTCTAGTCTTAGTTTTGCCGGCTAAAGGCACTATTGCATTTCATTGCCACATTTTTCTGTTAAATAAAATTGCTCGAATGAGGCAGTGCTGTGTGCCAGCCAGTGATAGACACCCAGGCAGTCGTAAATGGCTTGTTTGTTTGAAGGAATTGAGATGATATGCCCAATGTGCACTGGAGCACTGTATAT
>JARGYV010102046.1:0-10225 GCA_029532675.1 Ornithodoros moubata | reverse complement strand
AAAGAAAAAGAGCGGGGATCCTGTGTTGCGTGACTTGCACGTGTTCTTCAGCCGCTGTATACTTTCCGCTTTTCTTCGCTGACCCACGGGCGGAGTCTGCCTGCTCTCTCTCGTTACGTTTGCGACGGTTGCGCGCCCTTTTGACTGTCGTCTTGTGTCTGGCACGCCTGTTTCTATACACGCCACCGTTGTTGTGGTAACAGCACGTGTGCACACCAAAAAATCTCAAGGTACACAGCCTCTAGAGCTCTCTTGTTTTTTTTATGTTGATGCCCTCTCTTCTCTTTTGTTTTCCCCGGCCTCCTTTTTTGGCATGCGATGCCTTAATTTTTTGCCGCAGTGGGTTTTAGCAGCGATTGTGGCCGTTCACCTTGTCATTTGAATTTGAGGGCACCCGCAAGTGTGCAATACATTTTTGTTTGTTTTTTATCTGCGTTCCACGTCTGAATGCTGTGTTGCAAGAAGTGGAGTTTCACGGGACGGGGCACATTGCATGTAGCATCAACTAGTCATATTTCTCGTGTCCTACAGTGCCACAGTCCCAAGGTGCTGCACTGGGCTCGCACAGGGAGGGGGAAAGGACCGCAAGTGGGCAAAGCGCATGCTGAGTTTGAAAGCGGGACGTAGGAATTACACGTAACATGGCTCTTGGTGGGAAGGGAAGGTGAGATGGGGATTTAAAAAAAAAAAAACTGTATATAATAGTTGTAGACTGTCACAAGGACGATGATGAGAAAAAAGAGGCAATTTTCACATGAATCCTCCTGCTTTCACTCTGAGCATGCACGATATATATATACATACTATATATCTATATATCGATGTGTATATAAATATATAAAGCTGTATATAACGCGGAGGAATTACGTCAAAAGGAAGGGGAATGTTATAATTGGCACCGGTGAAAAATGTTGCGGCGACTGCTGCCGACCAGTGTGGAAAATGGGGTGGGGCGGGCACACATTAATGTGCGTAACACGTGTGCAGCATCAGTTTTAAGCAGCACTGTCTGGCCATTACAGGAAGAAAAAAAGATTTTGATCCCGTGTGTTTTTTCTTTCCCTTGTCTGCCGTCTTGGTAAGGGAAGCTATCTCGGTGGCCTTTTTTTCTGAGCGCTTTGACTGGCCTAGAAGAGATACATACACAGCATATATATAAATATATATATACATATAAATATAATTATATTTAAAGAAAAATTTGCAGACCTATGCTGTACACAGGTGTGATTTTAAAGCGGTTTTTTCCCGACTAGTGTTTTTGCTCCTGGTTGACGGTTTTCAACTGACCTTCTAGATCTCTTGCCGCTTCACTGGCTTCGAAGCCCCCCATTCTTGTTTTTTCTCTTAATATGAAGAAAAAACTTTTATGCTACAACATACAGTTCTAGGCGTTTAAATAACCCATCTGTTGTGCAATTGTTGTACATGAAAATTAATTGTATCTGTTGTAAAAAAAAAAAAAAAAAGTGTGTTGAATAAAAAGAGAAAATGCTACACTGCTCTCTGGTCAGTCTGGTTTTCGTGTGTCATGTAGCCTTTTTCTTTGGCAAATAAATCTTGAAAAAAAAAAAAAAAANAAAATGGAAGTGGGAAGGATTTATTGGAAGCAATTTGGAACTACTTGGAGCTGAGTTGCAGGTGTTAGTTTAATTTGTTTATAAAGTATATAACTACGTAGTGCACGAGTAATAGGCAGTTGTGGCTGTACCACTTCCAGTCGAGTTAGTGCCTATTACTGGTCACTTTGTTCGGTCCGTTCAGTTGACATTGATACCGCGGTCGTTTCCACGATGGGATTAGGGGTTAATATTGTCTGAATAACTCGACGACCAAAGATTACGATTTAGCTGTGTAAGAACTTGCGGGTAGTTCGTGCAGAAATGTTTAACGCGTAGGTAACTGCATGCGAAACGGAGTACGTTTAAAATTTACACTTTTGAATATTGCCGCTCTGTGACGTAGGAACGTAGGCAGCGCATACTCGGCTCGCGTGCAATAACCCTCCCAGTATGCGTATCTACGCACTACCATATCGTGGGAGTCGTAATTACATATTTGTTCGAGGGCATGCGCGTCGAAAGCCAATTTCCTTGCACGCTGACACCGCTCTGAATCTCTGATTATGTAACTATTGACTTGCGCAGCGCTGACAATCGCAATCGCCGTGTGGCCGTGACGTACGTCGGGTACGTCTCGGTTGATGACATTTATAGGTCACACTGGTCAGATTTTCCACAGTAACCTGTAATTTGGCGCACGACAATGAACAATTTCCCTCCGCCTCAGTATCCTGCGCGGTCGTCACAGTGCCCTGTAAGTACTGACATACGTGTTTCAAACGCAAATTCCGTTACATAGGGCGTATCTGCTATCGAGGACGTCAGGAATGGTAGTCTTGAGTAATGTCAGAACAGGAACGATGTTACTTTGCTGTGTCTCACGTTCAGTCTCGAGTATTACGTTACGAATCCACAATGATATATGGGAGACAGCAGTGAGCTGCTTAACGTTGTGTGAGCGCAAAATATTCCCACGAGACTAGTGGACTTGGATATGCTTTCTCTTGTACATGTTTCGTAAGTTGTGTCTCACCCAGGTGGCAGTGCTTATCGATTCATGCAAGCTATTGAAGTTTCTTGGTCCTTTTCCTGGGAAGGACGTTCCTCCTCCTTCCGATCCCCCTCCCCCTTATAGTCCTTACCCAGCAGCCGCGGGTTACCCAAGTATGCCGTACCCGACCAACCCGAGCGGAATGCAGTACCCCGGTCTCCAGGTCGGGCCACAGACGAGCCAGCCCATGGGTCATCCAGCCCAGTCGTACCCACCGCAAGGGCAGCCGTACCCGACGCTGCCACAGTACCCGCCAGGATCCCAGTTCAGCGGCGCCGCCTATCCTCAGCAGCAGGTCGTGTACCTCCCTGGGGCCTTTGATGCTGGGGCCAGGTTCAACCCCGGAGGACCAGTCAACATACCCGTGAGTTGTTTTTTGTCACTTCATAGTTTTGTACTTGGTGTACTGGAAAAGCTATCACCCTTCTAAAAGCTTCATCGTTTCATGATTCATGCAGACATGACAATGTCTTTCCGTTCCCTGTTCTCACCCGCTTTAAAAACAGATCTCGGAAGACAATGAGTTTTGACATCTGCAAAATGAATTTTCTACCTGTATTGAGCTGCTGGCTTTAGAACTTAAACTGCTAATTTCTCTTTATGTTTAGTAGCATATTTTACATTTATTAATCAGAAGCATCTGACTGTTATTTACAAGTGTACAATCCTAGCTTGTATCAACATGCATATCCTTTGTGTGATGTTGCACTTATTTTACTCCCCTTAATATTCAGCCACCACCTCCAGGAGTTGCTCCGAATGCGGCCCAGCTAGCGGCCATGCAAGGCAACACGGTTGTCTTGGGACAAAAGAAGCCCGACATCTTTCTTGGCAGGGGAGACTTCACTTTTTGGTAAAGGGTGGCTTCTCGCAGTACATAAACTGTAAAGAGCATGTGCTTCGCTCACTAAATGTGCTTACAGCCGCTTACACAATTTGATGTTGTACTTCTGTATTGTCCAGCACTACGTAGCAGAACTTTTTGAATGTAAATTTGTTTTCCAGCAAGTATCAGTACTTAAGTACGGTTGGAAGTAACCACATTTACGTATGCATGAATGTGCAAGCTCGGCACGAGATGTGCAAACAAGTTAGGCACACTGTCGAAATTGTTAACATGACCCAAAACATATATTAGATCTCATAATTTTTTGGTTCAACAGTAAGAGTCAGCAAAAGTCGCAAGCGCGGAGCAAGATTACTAGGTACATCGTATTTACTGCTGCAGGCAGTTAGTTAGCACACACGGACATCTCTCAGTGCTGCATCTAGCAGTTTGCTACTAAGTAACAGTCCAGAGCTTTCTAAATTTTGTGTGTCATTAAACTTCCTGAATGGGGAAGGACTCCCTTTTTTCTATTGCGTGTTCACCGTTATGTAGAGTACTATAATCCCGAAATAAATTGCTTTGTTGTGTACTCCTTGTTGAAGTGTACTGAGGATGTTGAATAGTGACAAGTCCAGAGTAAGACAAATAGATAGAGGAAGACAGGACATCATTGGCATGTGGCAGCTAGAGACCAATTTAGGAACCAATTTAGGAACTCTAGTGACATGACTGCACAGTACACGTGGGGAGGACCAGTTTTTCAGTGACTTCCTTCTTTCGTTTGATGACCAATTGGGCCGTTCCGAATGATATTGTTGACTGACCCCTTCACTGGAAGAGGTGGGCGTCTACAAACGTAGGCATCATTGAGAGTGGAGAGTGAACATCGCCGTGTTATGCTGTGAAGTTGTTTTATGTGTGTGTAATCCCCTTCTGGGCAGCAGGATTTGCGCATAGTTTTGCGAGTTTCGAAATCTGTGAACGAAAGTAAATAGAAGCACGGTGCGCAACGCAGAAATGGAGATAGACGATACAGATATCGTTCAAGTGAACGTTATCATAGCTATAACCGACGTATAATATTATATAACATAAACGGAATGTATATATAAAAAATATATATATTCGCTTTCCTTGCATTTTGCCTGTACATATCCTTCCTGCGCTTGCCGTGGAAAGGCGCGTCAGCCAGTCACGTGACCTTCCTGTGACGCACTCTTTCGTCTGCAGTGAGCGGGGTTGTTTTTGGAGCAAGTGGAGTGTGTTTGTGTGTGGGAGAAGCAGCGTGCAGCCGATCGGATAACTTCCTAACCATGGATCGCGCCAGGACTGTGCTAGCTGCCTTGTCGCCGGTCACACGGATTGCAATAACGCAGACAAATTCCTGGGCTCCTGCGGTACAACTTTTGAAAGGAAAGTTTGGGTACAACGTGGTAAACAGTTTGGCGGCAGTTCGGACATACGCTACTCGTGCAGCTGCGGAGCCATTTCTCAATGGAAGTTCATCTGTTTACGTCGAAGAAATGTATAAATCGTGGATGCAAAATCCGTCGAGCGTTCATAAGGTGAGCCTACGTTAGTCACGGCACCGGTCGTGTTTACTCGTCATCCTGAGGTGCGCAACCACGACTGACCTAGAAATGCCTTTCGCTCTTGCCGTGGTACTTTAGCGTATGTGCTACTCGTTTCACAAGAAAACGTGTCTAAAGCCTTTGAAACATTCTATTCCTGTTGTGTTAGCGAAAATGTCTGTACTGGGGGTAGACGCGAAGAAATGTGTTTCTGGTGCACTTATCTATCTCATTCCAAACATAGAGCCTGGATATTAGGGTGCCCATGACCATGCCCGAATTAATGTACGGAAAAAGTTGTGGAGGTGGAAATAACGGTTAGACTCAAGTCAAGCAATCCTTGTCGCTCAATATTTGATCTCTGCAACCTGAAGGACATCGTTATGTTCACCTCACAACCGCGTCCATTTCAAACTCTCGCTCCGATCAGTGACTACTGATCTTGTATTTCACTTCTTCTGCTATGAAAAATGAATGAAAACCGATCGAAATAAACTTTCGCACTCACAGCACCGGCACAAACGGTTGTTGTCGCAGAAATCCAAAGCCGAAATGAGGCCGTAAATCGCAGATAAGTTCCTGCGGCAGAACGTCGACGCAGAAAAGAGCGCTTTTAGTGCAGTTGAAGCTAATATTTCGGTCACAGTTCCCAGAAAACACACGACGTAACAATCGTACTCCTCACTAAAGTATTGTTTCTAAGTATCCTAAGAACAAGTGTTATACTGTGTAATCGCCGCACTTAATTCCTGTAGTCGTGGGACGCCTTCTTCCGAGGTGCCACGGCTGGACTGCCACCGGGCCAGGCCTACCAAGCTCCCCCTCTTGGCCCCGTTGCCTTACCACTGAGGCACATGCCCGTACAGGCTGCTGCAGGGGCTGTGGCTACAGCTTCCCAAGCAGTGGCCGTGGCGCCATACACTCCCACGCAAGCAGCCCCCAGAGACATTGACGACCATCTTTCTGTGCAAGCCATCATTCGATCCTATCAGGTTGTACTAATCACCATTCCTGTGCAGTGACAGGGCTCATTACACCATCAGTCAGTAGGGTTCTTGTACATTGCTGTCGAGATATTTTCTCAGTTACTACAAACATTTCTGATACCCTTGGACACATGGAGACTTCGTTCTTGGTTGCCTGCAAAAACGTTGAAGCAAACAAAGACAGAAGATGATAATTTCTAACCAGTTTCCCCCTTCAAATATGAAAGTTGTTCCTGTCTGTAGAGACTATTAGTTCCTAGTTGTATGTAGTGTTGGGTATAGTTATGCCCTGTCAAGAAATGTTGTCTATGTTAGTTCTTGTGTACTGTAATGTCCACGCTGTGGTTAATAGGTGTAGATGTGTTGCAGTCGTGTTTCCAAAAAGCCTATTGCCCATCAGCAGTCGACAGCTGTGAATCCTATACATTTAGCGACACATTTCCAGTTTCCCCAGAATGTTCTTTTGAAACAGACCCAATGTCTTACTAAAATGTCACGTGATTGGACTGTTACTAACTGGACTGTTAACATGCAAACCCCAACACTTTTGTGCGACAGTTCATGACCGGGAAAGACGTTCTTGTAACAGTTTATTGGAGGTGCATAATTCCTTGCTGGTGTGTGGGGTCACTGATAGGCAGAAAGATGTGTAAAATGTCTTGGCAAGGTTTCTGAAAATTCTAACTTTGCCAGCACCTGTGTTTCTCATCCCCCACCCCCCTTTATTTCTTTGGCTTGTAGTTTTCGACCGTCTGGCTCCACATGTGGTACAAACCGCTTTGTTTGCGACCAGGTCGGCTGCACTTTTCCAGCTGCATGGCACCTTTTGTCATCTGCTTGACTGTAGTCTTTCTTTTCCTGCATGCATGTTGTCTTTTTCTTGTCCTGCCACATATGATTTGTATCGTAATGCCCTGTAACAGTCAGGCTGCATTTTGGTTTGCCTAGATTTTGTTTCTTCTGTTTTTATCTTTGACTCTTTTGTTGATTATCCCTTGGATGCTGTTAGGTGAGGGGCCACTTGGCAGCCAGAATCGATCCGTTGGGCATCACAACATCCTCGGCCTACTCCCCGCTTAACCGGGATCAGCTGCACACTCCGGAAGTGGTTCTGCGAAATTACAAATTAGGTACGCTCTGACATGTGAGATCCGATACTGTGATAGAGTGGATGTGAAATATGTGTTTGAAAGGCTTCTCTCGTCACGTGAAAGCAGTTGGGAAAAACTGTGCTGCTTAGTTAAGTTACACTTTTGTTACCTTTTATCGAGTAAGGTCAACATTTTTATTCATCACTTCTCGTTTAATACTTAGCTTTGTTGCTTTCTGAAATTTATTTGCCTGAAATTAAAAAGTTTAAGTTAAAACCATGCTGCAACGTAGGATGAGTTAAAGCGTTTGCTGTTTGAAGTGCAGAAATATATCGAACATAAGTTTAGCAAGTACTGCGAATGCATTTTGCGATTTTTAGTCGCTGGATCTGGCCCAGGAGGAAGGTGCAAAGCCTTTGGTTGTTCGTTTAAGAAAAAATAGTTCGAGTCATGCCTGGCATGTCACGTCGATCCCTTGTGGCGGCCTTTTCAGTTTGCAAGGCCTCCCTCAGGATTCACATCGTCATCAACATCTGGTCTTGCTCGTAGTTTTGATCCTTATTTTTCCATTTGGGTGACTTTTCTTTCTTTAGATTAAGCTTTGTGTCGTCCTCTCTCTCCATTTGGTCTTTTTCGTTGGCACATCATAGCTGAGCGGTGTGGGGTTTACACTAAATCTTGGGTATCTTCTACACCCTGAATGATGAAAAGCACTGCGGAGTAGTGGTACATACTGTCCAGGAAAGCTTGCCAAGACAGCAGCACCAAAGCTTTTGTGTTTTTTAGTCCTCCGCAATATGCTGTGGGAAATTATGGTGTGTGGCATATGTTTGACAGTGATAGGAGCGAGGGGAAAAATTTCATATATAAATGAGACTGAATCCGTGAGGACCCCTGTTTAAATAGTGTGCGGTCATGCAGATTCGAGGCCACCTGTATGCATCCCTTGACCCTTTGGGAATCAGCGTGACAAAGCTTAACCCCGGTGAAATCCTTCTAACCAATCACGCTTTCGGTAAGGACCTTCACTGAGGCAGAACCTCTTTCACACACACAGTCTTTCAGTCTCCGATGTGTATGAACTCTGCACGAAGCTTTGAACACTTTAACTGGTGAAGGCTGCGAGCTTGTTTCTTTTGAGCCGCCTCGTTGCCCTTGTTCTGTAGGGCTTGGCGGAATTCCTAACGCAGCTTTGCAACAAACGGTGGTTTTGGACATTGGGTGATTGGGGGTTATGTTACCCCTTGGTCAAATCAGCCAGTCAAGCAATCAGTCAATTTTTGTTTTGCACCCTTAGAAGCGTGATTGGTGTGGGCAGTAGTGATAATATTTTGCCAATGTGTAGTAGAAAGGGTCTGGGAAAGGGTGGCTTTGGCAGGGTAGTTATGTCGACATAATATTGGTTGTAAAACTGCACTAATCAGCCCTCATGTCTTGAACACATCAGAAGTTCACGAGTTTATTCAGGGTGTCGTCTATGAAGCCCGTTCTGGGTGGATTTTAACGTTGATCCAGAAGTTTTGGGCTCGCCTAATTGTTGGCTGCGCGTGAGTGATTGCAGAAACTTTGTGCTAGAAAGTATGTAATGTTTAGTACAGACAGAGTTTAACCCTAAAGGAACGGTCGTGTGGGTATCAGATGTTTCCGAAGCCATGTGAATTACGTCGATAACCATTACAAAGCCAGATCTCCAGCGGTGAAAGAAGTGAGATCGTTTTTGAGAAACTGCTAGAAACCGCTGTAGCAGACGACGAGGATCGCATGATTAGAATATTTCCCTCGCTAGAGATTGTGAGAAGTGTTGCCTGTTACCAGTAGCGAGGTTTTTTGAAGTGGCCCCATGTGAGTCTGAAAGGATGCTAACGAACTTTGCCATGAATCAAATGCATCTGAATGTCGTGCTCCTGCCAGCACAAAAACCATATGTCGCAGCTTCTGTTATTGTTGCCAGCACAGGCACGAAAGTATACCATGTCGCCCTCGACAATTTAATCTGTTTATTTAACATCTGTTACATTCCTGACTAGGGAAGTTTGCAATATGTCTTCAGTAATGGAAATTCAAATGGTAACATTTTTGTCTAGGACATGGTGTATGAGACTTTAAGGGCTTATTGTGGCATCCAGATGTGGTCATCAGGAATCATTATTGAGATGGCAGATTGAGGAAATAGCAACCCAAAGCAGTGCACAGTAAAATCTATATGTTCCAAAGTAAAATGGAGTAAGAAGCTACTGCCTAGCCAACCTGAAAGCCTGTCATGTTGTCGTCTGCAGAGGAAAAAGACATGGACAGGCTGTTCAAGCTACCGTCCACCACCTTCATCGGAGGCGAAGAAAACGTGCTTCCTCTACGCGAAATACTCCGCCGACTAGAGGTATGTGCTTGGACTCGTTGCTTTTGTACACTTGTGACGCTGTGATTGCACTGTTGCAGAATATCTACTGTAACACGATTGGTGTGGAGTACATGTTCATCAATGACCTGGATCAGTGCAACTGGATAAGGGAGAAGTTTGAATCTCCGGGCATCAAGAAGCTGTCGAAAGACAGGAAGCGTCTGCTTCTCTCGCGTCTTGTGCGCTCTACAAAGTAAGTTTTCGGTTGATTG
This sequence comes from Ornithodoros moubata, assembly GCA_029532675.1. Lineage (NCBI taxonomy): Eukaryota > Metazoa > Arthropoda > Arachnida > Ixodida > Argasidae > Ornithodoros > Ornithodoros moubata. The sequence goes on along the minus strand of JARGYV010102046.1, from coordinate 525 downwards.
GTTGATTGCCTAGGGATTTCATTGGGGATTCTCATTGCTGGATACTTTGCTTCACCCAGATTCGAGGAGTTCTTGGCAAAGAAGTGGGTTTCTGAGAAACGGTTTGGTCTCGAAGGCTGCGAGGTCTTGATTCCCTGCATGAAGACTATTATTGACCGATCCAGTGAGGCTGGCATCGAGAGTATAGTCATTGGAATGCCCCACAGGTAACAGAGTGTTTGAATGTGTTCACCAGTCTTACTGCCGTTTCATTCATTGGATGTGCTAACCGTATGTGGGGTCTAAGCTTTTATTGAAACTTTGACCTTTTCTTCAAATTATTTAACTGTTTGACTCGCAATTTATGTGCAGGTTTCATAGTTTCTGAAACCATTCTCTGGACTTGCATTAATTAGTTTTTTGTTACATTAGGGGTCGCCTGAACGTGTTAGCCAATGTGTGTCGGAAGCCTCTGGAACAAATATTTACCCAGTTCAGTGGCCTGGAGCCAGCAGACGAGGTAACTGAGGAAGTCGTTCTGTGCAT
>JARGYV010102043.1:0-40952 GCA_029532675.1 Ornithodoros moubata | reverse complement strand
ATATATAAGAAAACCTACTATATGCAGCGATGCGATTTCTGCTATTAGACAGCGCCTCAGAAACAACGGGGGCGATACCACGGGGGATTCTACACGAGGGACGTTTTTTCCGGGGGACATTTTCTCCGCGGGACGTGTGTTACGGGGACATTTTGGCCGGCTCCCCCACAGGAGAAAGACAACAATAAACCAAAAAGAAGAAAATAAGAAATATCGTATGACGTGCGACCACAGGGAGCAGCCCCCAGGAGTCAGAGCAGGCATTTGCTAGGCTCGGGTTTTACCATGGATTTACGACAGGCTTCTATTTTGTCCGCCATTGATCGGGCATAGGAGTCGAATGCGAAGACGATCGTAGAAAGGAAAAGCACAAGAAAGGATTCGTTTGCGGGAAACAAAGAAGGTGGAGGCGGACGGATGACGCAGTCAACGGAGAACTTTTGTCGCATTCCTTCCCCTCCTCTCTGTTTGGCATCTGTGTACGCGCTCTGACACCGACTATGATTGTGGATGCAACCTGGGTGACAAGTGTGCTTCCTGGGTCGTCTTCATTCGGATCCGAAACACATGGACAAATGAGGTCCGAAAGCAAACCGCACCCAAAATAAGAATGGGGCAACGAATCCCTGTGCATTAAACGTTACCAAATACGCTGACGGTTGGTCTGTTCATCGAAGACGACGCACGCATATACGTACAATTCGAACAAGAATATGAATCTATACCACCACAGTCTGTGGGCTTTTATGGGCACAGTAGATCGACTGTCACGCGACTCAAACAATTTAGTTCGTAAATCAGTGAATAGGACCATCACTGGGAACACCCCGCACCCCCCGACAATAACCTTTTCGGCGGCCGCGTGGTGCGAAAGGGTCGGGAAGCGATCAACTGACACATGGCGCGGGCAGAAACTGCTCGCAGAGGTGGACGACACAGATTCGGCCGGCAGTTGGATCCGCTCCTATCCGGATAGAACTGGTTCCAGGCTGTGCATACATCGATCCCGGCCTCCGAGGACGGAGGCAGAGAAACCTCGTCGGCCTCGTGCGCATGTTGGCTGCGCCTTTGCTTTGTGAAGTTTTGTTCGATGTAAAAAGTCTTCCTGTACCGCTCAAATATGGAAAATGCACGAAGCAATGAAGCCTAGCAACCCTGTGTTGCCGGAAAAGGCGTGTCACGGACGTAGCTGGCGTAGAGGCACACATATAAGCTGCCCTGGGCACGCGGAGCCATCAGATTGGGAGGTGCTGTGTTCGACTCCCGCGCTGACTGAGGGCGTTCTTCGCAATGAAGTATTGAATATAAATAAGAGACATTCGATTGTAAGATTAGATAAAAGAATGGCAGCTCCTACTCAATCCGCGTCATAGATTGGCGTGCGCTGGGTGCAGATGAAACAGCTGTCTAAACTGAATGGCGTCTTTTATGGTGAGCAGCAAATGCGCTTCCGTCCAGGTGATCAAAGAAAGTTTCTCACCAGGTGATCTACCAGAAGGAACATCGACCAAGCACCCGACTTGGGTTTTCCTGTACCCATTCTTGCATGCTCAGAGCTGCGCGTCCATCAGTGACACGACTTAGATGTTTCTTTGCTCATGGAAAACTTCCTAAATTTGCGTAATTTGTTACTGCAAGTCAGAAGAGAAAAGAAAAGAGGAGATGAAGAGGCGTTAACCGCGCGCGATTTTCTGTCCCGTTGGTGGCAAAAGGACGCATTGGTGGAAGCGCCCTCCGTTAGCCGTTCCTGCAACGTCTGATCGTGGCAACAGAGACGGGAAAGACACCGAGGTGAGCGCACGCATGCGAGTGGTCGTTGCGCGCTGCTTAGTGTTGGCACTCGCAACTAGCCATCATCACGCTTCGACGAGTGTCATCAACGACATTCAACGCGGCTCGATCCTCCGTCAAGCTTCGGGGGACACCTTCTTGGAATGCCACCAACAACACATATATCCATGCAATGGTGGAACAACTTTGAAAGGTGAGCAAGCCGGCCGCTGTCAGCTGTCATGGCCGACTTCGGCGCACAAGCTTTCAGCCATATTGTACGTCTGTATTATTAAATTGGATGGGTAGATAAATAATTGTCAACTCCGGATTCGTAGCCACATCACCTTGCTACGCCTCCTGTGGTTCTTCGTCTGTTTTTTTTTTTGTTTTTTTTTTTTTCGGTCTCGTTTGCGCCGTTTGAGAACCTCCACTGCTTTCCGATATATGTTACGTTCCTCGGCAAAAGAATGTATGACATAAAAGGACTGCATGTCCTCTGAAAAGATTCAAATGGGAATATTTAATTTGTAAGTTTCTAACAGCGCATAGGGTGCACGGGACGTCTTTTTAGCGAAGAACGTTGTGAACCGCGTCGCCGAAGGAAGTATGGCCGCGTGGAGAAGCGCGCGCGCGCCAGGAGACACGCAGAAAGTGCGCTCGCGGCGCGCGGGTTCATGATGCGTTCCTTCTCGCAAACCGAATAGTGTTCCATTGAGCTTACGCAATGAACACCACCAAACGGCGTCGTGGAGCGCGCGTGTAAAATCCGCGCGGAACGGGTTACGCGCGACGTTTATGACGTCACAGCAATGTACGGGCACGCGATCTTCTCTTCCTGTTGCGGCCGCGACAACGACTACAGTGCGCCCGTTCCTCCAGTCAAAGAGATTAACACACACAAACAAAAAGGAAAATAGAAACGGGCGTGATGATGCCCTAGATTTCAGGAGTATCCCCTGGAAGTATGGTCCACGTTTTAATTGCGGTAGCTGCACGGATGAACATGCAATAACTTCCCGCCTATGTCGACCCATGCAGCATCAGTGGGGAGTAGCGTAAGAGAAAAGTGGAGTTAACACAAACATCTAGAAAATACTAAGCGGAAACAATGTAGTATTCCCTCAGCTCTTAGTAATTTCGATCGGCATTTCGTCAGCGGTGTCGCTTCCGCAAGCGCGGGCACCGTTCAATCGTACCGCCATAAAACTTATTTCGAGCTCATCAAAATTAATTAAGACGGGCACTTTAGTGCAGATGAATAGCAATAAACCGATTGCGAAAAAGCGCGCGTTCTGCATGCGTTGTTTGATCGCATCTGCAAACAGTGGAGTCTCCTTCTTGTGGCCAATGCCCACTGTCACATCGCGTCCCTGATAATGGTTAAAAATAAAGTGAAAGAAGGCGACATGTGACTATTGCATTTCGTCATTTTGCGTCATTTTGCACCATAATTCCTTTGCTAGAGCGTGTCAGCACTACATTTTCACTTGCACCCCAATAAGTTAATTGAACGTAAAATGCAATTCCCTGCTGTCATGTTCTCTGCGTGACGTGGACTTGGAATGCCTATGAGAATGAATAAACCCAGGTCACTTTGATGCCTTAGAATACTTAATTTGTTGGGACTTTTTCCATGTAAGTGTAATAAAAATGACCGGAGTTAGGGTAAAGCTTTCAACCAGGAGAATGAGCGAGCAAGCAAGAAACTTTCACATAAGCCATTTTTATGCTATTCTTGAAAACCTTAGCAGATACAGAAGCCTGTTCGGCTTCTGTCGAACACTTGCGACACTGTAGTCGTCGTTGCACCTGTTCTCTCTTTGATCTCTTACTGGGAATGCTAATATAAAAATAGGAGCGACAACATGTGGCTTTTGGCAGCGCTTGCCCCTCCCTATAAATAGGGCAGTTTGCACATTACATCACAGCGAGGGCACTCGATGAGCCAGGATGCACGTCTAGCCATTAGCCCGGTGTCTACATCCAAATGTGCTTGTTAATCTTTTGAGCATTTATTGGCCCCTTTGTGACTGTTCCTGATCAGTAATTACTGATCTTTCAGGGTGAGCTAGACAAACAGTGTCCAAAACAGTGTCTCTGTGAAAGGAGGAGATCAAGCAAGAAGACAAGATGACCATCACCTACTCCCTCAACGTGTCCGAGGCCCGCCTTTGCGGCTTTCCCAAACTCCTGCTCCGTTGGAGGGGAAGCATTTACAAGCTGCTCTATCGAGAGATGGTCATCTTCTGTGGACTGTACTTCTCCCTGAGCACCATTTACCGTTACTTCCTCAATGAAGACCAGAAGATGTGAGTTGGATAATCCTTCTATGTGGCCTCTTGTCAATCGGCACTTTTATTGCATTTAACTGATGCTGTTTCTCATTTTTTAGCGTATTCGAGAGCCTGGCTAAGTACTGCGAGAGATTCACGGACCTCATCCCACTGTCTTTTGTGCTGGGATTCTATGTTTCCATCGTGGTTGGCCGTTGGTGGCAGCAATATCTCAGTGTACCGTGGCCAGACAAGTAAGTGCAAGAGACAAAATGTAGGTGGGCGTGAGCTCAAGGGTGTACTCTGCAGGACTGTCATGGCGATTGCGGCCTACGTCAATGGTACAGACGAGCGCGGCCGTGTCATTCGCCGAACTCTTGCACGATACCTTTCACTCCTGTCGGCTCTCACATTCCAGGCGGTCAGTACAGCCGTCAAAAAAAGGTTTCCTACCCTGGACCACATGGAGGAGGCCGGTACGTGAGTCCTGTACATGCTCCTCGAGCATCTGTGACAAAGCGCGTCCTCTTCCTAGGTCTGATGACCAAAGAAGAGCGTCGAGTGTACGACATGATTCCGGTCTCACATGGCAAGTGGTGGGTTCCGGCCCAGTGGTTCGTGGCCTTGGCTGTACGTGCCCGCAAGGAAGGGCGAATCAAGGACGACATCCTTCTCAAGGACCTGCTGGAGGTAAGACTGCCAGCTATGTTTAGCCCCATGGAAATCCGTACGTCTGTTGTGCAGTTGATGCATGAATACCGTGGCTGCTGTGGGATGTTGTTCAGTTATGACTGGATCAGCATTCCGCTGGTGTACACCCAAGTGGTTACTCTGGCTATCTACACCTACTTCCTGGCTACAGTCATGGGTCGTCAGTACTTGAAGCCGGCCAATAATCAAGAGATTGACCTCTACATCCCAGTCTTTACCATACTGCAGTTCTTCTTCTACATGGGGTGGCTCAAGGTAAGGACAGCTCTGACTTGGAAATTCAGACAGTGCTCAAGAACAGTATGTTACAGGTGGCAGAACAGCTGATCAACCCTTTTGGTGAAGATGACGACGACTTTGAACTCAACTGGTGCTTAGACAGGAACCTTCAGGTAAGTGTGTTCTGTTGGACATGTCCAGAGAGCTCATACGGTTTCTTTGCGTCGACAGGTGTCGTTCCAAATTGTGGACGACATGCACCAGCGCCATCCGCGCCTGGTGCGAGATATCTACTGGGATGAGACAGAGCCTCAACTACCCTACACTAAGTCCTCCGTGAACTTGCGCACTCAACCACACTTGGGTTCTGCCATGACCCTCGAGTGAGTGTTACACGATACAGCACAGGTAGACTGTGCTGGGGCAGGGTGCTTATTACTTTCCATTCTCTAGTGTGGACCCAGAAGAAGCAGAATTTGTTCCTATGGAAACTATCATGGAGGAAGACCACGACGACAACAAGTACAGCAGCCCACCCACGTCTCCTACAGCGGATATCGGTTCACCAGGACTGCCAGGGTGGGACCACTACAACCGGTAAGCACTGCATCGCTCGCGTCTTGTGGATAAGGCTCGAGACAAAGAGAGGGGACACTTTCCTTCAATTTTTGGACCCTTCTCAGAAAGGTTAAGAAAGCCTGCAGTATACACATTGGCACCTTTCACGTTAGGATCTATCCACTGTTCTGAACATTCTACTGTACATTTCTCAAGGTAAACAACATTTTTTCTAAACCTCTTTCAGACACAATTCTATGGCCGACAACATCTCGCAGACTGGAGTGCGCATTCTGGGCACTGGAAGTCGCATCCTCAACATGATAATGGGCAACAGCACAGAAAGCATTGCTCCACGCAAAGAAACCCACCAGAACTTTGTGCCCAACTTTGTACTTCGCACGCCAGCACGTCATTCGCACTCCCGTGCACCCTCCCAGGCCGAGGGCTTGAATCAGGAAGAGTTGAACCAAGAGCCAGCAGCAGGAGAGGAGAACAAGACTCTCCTTGCAGACACTGTTGCTGTCGACGTGCCTGAAGAAACAATCAAAGAGGAAGAAGAGCCTTCTCCTTTCGAACCGAATGCTTCGAATGAAAGCCTGGCTGAGAACAGCCAGTGCGACAGCTACTCCCAGCTTCTACCAAAGTTGGACGCTGCACGGCACGGCTTGCACCCCAGTGGACCCTCATGAGGGGTCAATCTTTTGTCAGGAATCATTAGACTCATTTTTAGTTTTTGCTTTGTATCGGCCATTGACATTGACTGTGATGTTTTTGGTTTCTTTACAACCAAGAGTGTGCGCCGTACAAAGCTTACAATATTTGTGGCCCTTTTGAGGCTGCATCTTTGCTACTGGTGACATCAGTTTAATGGTGGAGATGCCAAGCCGTATCGAAACAAGAGGATCGTTAGGGGTCAAATGACAGACTCGCAGGTATGGCACGATTGAGGAGTTTGCGGAGAATTCTCCAAAGCCCAGAGAAAGCATTGGTGCCACACCACGTGCTTTATCAATGAAAGGAATTTCATGTACTGTTCTCTACATATCTCTCTAAGCTTTAGCATTGTAGGAAACAGGGTCCAGGCCTCAGGGGAGAAACACACACATGGAGGTTTAGCTCTGCACCCTACTGAGAGCCATTCAGCAAGCTGTTGCCAGGCTATGCAAGCTTATGAAGCAAACAGGTTGGCTTATGTCTAGGTCAGCCCAAGTCTACAAACGAATGCAAAGTAACGCTCCGAAGAGAACAAAGATTATCACGTGTTTACAATGTAAACGATCATTTTTCATAGTCATGTGCATCAGCTATTCCCCCTTCCTCATCTTTGTAACCTGCTACATATTATTTTCTAAATATTGTTTGCTCGGACAAGTGGTGTTCGCATAATGTGAGGTGCATTTATTTTTTTGTGCGTGCTTCACCTTGTCCTACACGGATAGGACTGCACCAATTTTGTGGTGCCCCAGAGGTTACGTCGTCAAAGGTGGTGTTCAAGGAGTAGTGAGAGAATTTTTTGATGTCGTAGCCTGGTGTGTAATGGAACATAAGATTGAGATCTAGAAACTTGACCGCTGTTGACAAAAGCCACAGCCAGATTTAACTTTAACCCACACTGGTTTGTTGACAGTGAAGTGCACGTCGCCACAGCATATTACCCACTTGTTTCCATGCTTTCCTTATTAATTTCAACTGATATGCAGAAGACAGGGTTTTAATAAGCTAAATAATAAAAAGCCTTGCACTTTAGTGTCAACCAGAAAGTGTAGGTTCAAGTTTGGCACTGTCTGCCCTTACTGATGAGTGCCTATGCTAAAAAAAAGTAATGGACACGTTTTTGTGGACTGCTCCTTTATTGACTGCTTGCATCCCCATAACAATCTGTCTCGCGTGGTTTCCAGTTGTAAAAGAGGGAAGGGACAAGATTTTTGGACAATTAAGGGTAGTCTTAATTTAATCCACCTGTTGTGCAAAAACAGTGGGAGATATTTTTTTTCTCGCACAGGTTGTTTTGAGAGAGAGTATTTTGAATAACATTTGTACAGGACACGCTGTGATAGTTTTTTGCACGGCAGGCACTTAGTTTAGCTTTTACTCTTTGGTCTCCTTGAAAAGTTGTACATGACACTATAATAATGGTTAATAAAAGTTGAAATTTGCAGCTTTGAACTGTAATAATACACATCAACTGTATAAGCATCTGTGTGCAGCACCTAATGAATGTGGCAAAAACTTGTCACTCTACAATGAGCCTTAAATTTTACATGTTAGTTTTTTGTAGTGTTTGGTAGGTTATTAATATTGAGTATACTGGTTAGAGCTCATCAGTTCGAACTTTACAGGGACAACAAAGCCGTTCAAACTAAGTATGGTGACAGAAAAATGGCTGTGTATTACACATCTGGAACCATGATTTTTTATTCCCAGACAAAGTGAAAAGTTCCCATGTACCTAACACTTTTCTGCATGTGTTTGCCTGACTTGCAGGAGGACAGTGACGTCCGGTATCCTGTGTCTGCCTCATCTTACGCAACGGGCAGCCTGCCAACTGCGCAGCTACTGACTGATATTTTGGAAAATGTAGCTTGTTTTTCAGAAGCCCCGTACAACAGACAGACACGCGCTAACTTGTGGGTGTAATAGTTGTTTTACGCACAGATGCCTGCCAAATCGTGACGAGAGAGTTTCAATTAACTTGCATTACTTAGTTATGAATTAAAATGCCTTCACTGTTTTTTTAACAAACACTGCTCTTAATGCTGACGAAAATAAGAAAGGATGCTTAGTCTCCTGCTAGAGCAAGCTCCAACATAAATAATGAACTTGTAAGGATGAACAAGCAAAATAATAGCCTTTATTTTTGAGTCTTGACCAGTATTTACATGAGAGACCAGTTAGTGGAAGAGAGGCTGGTGGACTGCTCAAGTGCATGGGCCACCTGCTCTGGGATGCCGTGAGACAGCCACAGCTTTTCCAACTGTTCCAGACGCCTGGGGCATAGATTCAGGGGGTTACCCCGATTTAGACCAGGGTCAGTCTCGCCGTACTCATCCACGTACGGTGGTGGCATGTAGCAGCCTGCGCACAAACACCCATGCTTTGGCTTTCACTCATTCTACTGGCTTTGAATAAGGCTTTCATTCTCGCTTTGATTATGAACCAACTAGGGTTACAATTCAAATTTTGGCTACTTGTTGACGACTTAGCTCGGGAGCTACAAGTGTGTAATGAAATCGTTGCTGAAGCATGATTAGCAACAATGGTTGCTTGAAATATCCACAGATGTTCCGCATTATAGACAGGAAAATCCACCACACATCGTAACTTTGGTCGCAAGTGCCAAGCATGATTTGTCAAAAAAAAAAATAAAATCAGACATGTTAACAAAGATTCCTCAAACGTTGCGCACTAACCTTTTGTACGTCCCACCAGCAAGAGCACCTTGCAGTCACGAACCCGCAAGAAGAGTCCCACGCCTGCACCACAGGAGTGGGCATGTTGGTTACAGGCCCCAACCCTTTCCCCATCCAGCTCCCCCTGGCAGCAATAGCTCTGGGAGCAGAGCAAGTGGCCACACACCAGGCAGAGCGCTGGCGAACGTGAATCATCACCATCAGAATTTGGGCAGCGAAACAGAGAAGCTTCGTTAATGAGTTCACTGAAATCTATGGGAAGGTCGACCAGATGGTTGACCTTGAGAGGATGTCGTACAGCCCCGGGCAACATCTGTTGGACCCGCGGATCCCGCACCCACCTGAAGCAAAAATTATGATACGGATGCGCCAACTCATCTTCTGGCAACATGACGCACTGCATGCTAAATGGCAAAAGAAGAAAAAGGAAGTCCACTGACCCAAGGGCCAACTGCCTGAGCTCAGTGGAGGCCAGCAGAGAGGCAAGATCCACTGGCACGTTGAGAAACTGGCACATTTCTTGCCAAGTATCTCCGCAGGACGTTTCCTTGGTAGTGCCTAGGAAGTGGTGAAAGATGGCACAGCAGCGCAGGAAAGGCATGGCACCCTCTCTCACGCGGCTCACGAATGGGCCGTCCACCTAGGTTGAAAAAATCTTGTTGCTGGTACCATCAGTCATTGTCAATCTGGGCTCACCTCGCCCTCTTGAGGGACACCTGCTGCAATTATTATTTCTCTACAGAAATTGGCCAGTGGTGCCATAGATTGGTCCGTCTCCTGGGCATCCACTGTGGTGCTCGAAGTTTTCGTCGTCAGTGCCACCTGAAACGTTGCGTGTTTTGTCTTGGTATAGCAGACGGTTTAAGTTCCAATGTGCCCACGAGAGTAAGGTTACTCTCCACCTGATGGACATCCATTTTCTGTCGCCATATTTTATGCATGGTATGTCAATTTGCTCTATTAAATATACCTAATGTTTATAAATGTAATAAATATACCATCACATAAGTTCAGCTTTTGTTTGTAGTATATCATTTGCAGAAGAGGTACCTGGACTAGATGAAAGGTGAGCGCCAGATTGAAGAGGTAGGTATTTTGAACATCGCTCAGAGGAGCCGAGGGACAATCCTCCCGGAAAAGCGAAGGCAACGACAGCGTCAACCCCACCAGGAGCCCAAATGCATCCACCTCTAGGCAGGTGGGTGACGATGATGAAGGGCTGAGAAGGTGTGAGAGGAGCCGCACACAGTGGCTGGAGACTGCCCCTGTGCAAAACACCCGCAGGGATGCTGCAGCTGCTGAGCGCACCAGGGCCTCCAGACAGTGCAGACGTCGGGAAGAGAGGTCTCCCAGGAGAGGCTTTCCTCGCAGGAGCCACTCTGCCCCGTGGATGGTGTAGGCACAGGACCACCACACCATGGACGGGATGCGGTCGTCCTTCGAGTTGGGATGTGCTTCGAGGCCAACCTGAGTAGTAAGTAGTACACTGTTGATGTAACAAGAAAACTTGCTAAACAATCTCCCTTATTCAGCATATTACAACTACCCGCCTGCTCCTAAAACCCAACCTTCTGGGAGCAGCACTTACATCACAATGCTAGTCCCAACAGCTGACATTGTAATTACAGTTTTTGTTGGGTTCAGCTGCAGCACGTTTCTCGAGTGGAATAACGTCATGCCCCCTTTACTAGGCGGACGGGAGACATCCTTCTGCTGTGGCACAGTCAGAAATTGTTTCTTCAGGGGTCAGCTGTCAGGGTTCTTCAAATAGTGGTAGGTGGGTATGTGAGCAAGCTTTTTACGTTGCCAAGGTTACTTTTTGCAAAAACAGGGAACTAAAGTCTGGTGAAAAAAACTACAAACTTTAAAGAGCTAGTAGTGCGAGACACAGTGTCATCTCCACAGCAACAAAAGCTAGAAGAGTGTGTCGCGTGCTGCATTGTAGACATGTTTCATATACCATCATAATCAGGCCATATCCATGATGGTGCTTTTACGCGGCTTCATCACTTCTTGTATGTGGTCTGCCGATGTCTTCTATCCCACAACAATTCAAACAAATCGAGCTGGAAAAATGTTCAGATGACAGATCCCCGGATTACGGCACACTATAATTGCCATCTTGGCTGCTGCTCCCAACAGGCAGAAATCGGGTCTATTACGTGTTCCTTTACGAAAAGATAATGAGTTTGAACAGAAGGGCAACAGAATAAATGCAACAAGGATCTTCTGTGGCCAAATTTTACCAGGGTAGAAACCTGTAGCAGTTACAGTGTGTGCAAGATTTTGTCGAGCAGTCAAAAGACCTGTTTCATACTCACTGTGTAGCATGCCTGCGAGAAAAGCTTGAGCATTTCTACCAGGCTGGAAGAAAACTCCCCTTGAGCAGGACTGTCAGAAAACAGATGTTCGAATGCCACAGCAGCTCCTGGCTTCAGGCTCCGAGACACCTCTTTCAGCGACAAGGGCTTCAATCGGGGAAAGGTTTTTTCTAGAAGTGCAAGGATTATGCTTGCAAACAAGGTTAGGGCAACATGGCGGAGCCCATTTTTATTTTCATAAGATGTCTGATGTTCTGCATGTGCAACGGTTCAAGATTTTTTTTTTTAAGAAATGGGAAAGAACCAACCGTCTGTGGAGCCATTGTGCTGTTGAGCTTGCCGAACCGCAACCTCCAGTCCAAGGAGCCAGTCATCGAATAAAGGTGCTTCTTCAACAGTCTGGGAACTTTGTACACACTCCGGCAGGGGAGGTAATAGTGGTATGACGGTGTTGCTGAGACATCCGCAAAGAGGACACAGGAACTCATGCTTCTCTACGTTGAAGCTGATATGCCGACCGTACCTGTTGACCAAGCACCAGATTGGTACTATGCTACTACAGGCAGCATTTTTCTGCACACTAACAACAGAAGACAGGAAACAAAGCCAAGACAGGGCATGCAACTGATTGGACAACCATTTTTGGTCAAAGTAATGTAATGATGAGCATCTTGTCTTACTTTTGAAGGATGCAATGTCCCAAATATACACAATACCCATGACCTCTGATGTGCTCTGTTAAAAGGAAAGGGTGGTGTCTTTGCCACAGCTCCAGACAGATGGCACAGAACATGTCCCAGGCTGGAAATACAGGTGGGTTTCTCGCACAAAACTTCTATGCTGTGGCTTTAGTGAGCTCACCAACAACAAAAATACAATATATCTATCCGGTCTTTGAGTCCTTTAAACCTCAGAATTCTATCACAATGATCGATCCTATCCCATATGCAATTCCTGAGTTTGAGTCTCTTTGTTGTTGCCAGATCTAGTTTTCATTGTCATTTTTGCTCTGTCTATTGGTTAAGTTCTTCTAATGGGCTACAATCTGGTCTTCTACTCTAATAATATTGATTTTTCACTGTGCTATACCACACACTTCAACCAGAAATATTCGCAAATGAGGGCGGACCAGAAGAGTTGATGAGCCCTTCAGTGACCTGAAAGCTCTTTGAAAACTGAGGCCTGGGGCTTATACCCACTTCAACCAATACAAATACTGTAACGGTAGTTAATTTTGTGGTCTTAACATTTCACGATTTTCTACGTCAGGATGTTCTGGAAAAATTTTTGGCAATCTTAATTTCGTAATTCACACCACGAATTCACGGGACCTTGAATTTAGCAAAAATTAGTTCCTCACAAATATTATTACGTTTACAGTGATAACCTCGAAAGGTATAGACAAGCGATCAGGTGTCCAGTGTCCATCATTTCTCTCAGATTAAAAAGAAAAGTTCATTAACCACTGCTGTGTGGGCTGCTTAGGTCAACAACTTGTATATGCTTGTCCTTGCCAGACCTGATGCAGAAACTTGCACGACTTTGACCTTGTGCAAGGTCAAGGTTAGTGCCAACCTCAAATGAAAGACATCTGCCCCTGTGCCATTTGCCACGGGGCCGATCCAGTAAAGCTTCAGCTTACCTTGTATGCCTGAAGTACACTGCCCTATATTGTTAGAATGGCACTGCACTTGTTTCCATGATGCAGGAATTACTGTATTTAGACGAATATAGGTCTACCTTTTTTCTAAAGAAGTGGTCCAATATTGGAGGGTCAACAAATACGTGGATCAAGCCCCAAAAGCAACCCCCAACACCTGCTGACACATTGGCCTCAATATCTCCTACAAGGAGATTACACATGTTCCTGCTATATGGCTGAGAAAGAGAGCGCAATTCCCGGATTTACCCTCTCAGCTGCTCGCTTTACATTTGCTTGCCATTAAGCATGTATCACACTGCCGGTCTTTTACGGATGCATTCAAGAACTGTGTTATAACGTGAACAGAAGCCTTTGACAACGGCGTTGCCGTATGCAAGTTCGACGTAGCAGAGAAATGTGTCTGCGGAGGTTTCAACTTGGGTTGCCCCAGCGTCGTACTGATTGCCGTGCAAGATAGTGGCTCGAACCATGCAAGAAGTGCAGACTCTATAACACCATGGACGACACAGAAGATGATTTCTTGTGTGAATGTGAGCATGAACGAAAAAGCTTGTGTGCCTCCAGCAACAATTCTTTTTTGTTACGTCAATAAATAACGTCGTGCTTCGCTTTCCTTACTCTAGAGTTGCAACATTCATGCTTGGTACTCAACCTACACAACACTACAATTTCTTTTTTTTTTCTTATTCAAAAATGCTATTGCAACGTTAGGGGTCGACGTATGACGTATGAACCTATATTCAAGTAAATAGGTACCCTACAGTAGGGTAACCCGAGCTAATGCAACTGAGTGTCCCAAGTTCCTCCAGTACTCACCTCATTGGCCTACGCCGCTCCTTGCTCACAACAGACTCGAAAAACTTCTGCCAACAGCGGCTGTGCATGACGTGGCCACAGGTGCTCGTGTGCGGCCCATAATAGAGGTCGGCCGGAACGGGCACCACATCTCCCTCTTCCCCTCCCTCTTCCTCAGACGGCACTTTTCTGGTTCGGTTTTTCGACAGCACTGTTGAGCGCTGCACAAATGTTGATAGCACTAACGTCCGACCATCGATTGACAGCTCTTCGTCCTCACGGCAGAGGATGCAAGTGTGGCACGGTTTAGTCCGAACCATTGCCTCTTCCGCCTCCTTGAACTGGTCCGAATACTCGCGAATGAAGTTCTTCTGCATGGCCGACATCTGGGCCATGATGCGTGCCCTTCGAGCGGCAGCAGCCTCCGCATTACGCTTGCAATTGCTGCTTGAGCTCTCGTCCAGCTCCATGGGTGAAGCGGAATTTTCGAGACCACCGTCCAGCAAGGCCCTGAAGCGCCGAAGAGTCAGATCCACCAGTGGCTTCTGCGTTTGATTTTTGGAGCTGGAAGAGCATTTATCCAACAGGTCCAGGAGATTCACTCGGGCTGCTGCTGTTGTGAAAGCGAAAAAGGATTCTGCAATGGGTATGCCTTTGTCCCGCAGACGTTGCTCTTCGTGCAGGGCGATGCCAATCAGGTGAAGAGTCTTCTCCAGTTGAGTTTCTGAAAAGTACGGGTGGGACCCATTGGCGGCACGCTGTAGTACAGTGCTCATGATCTGAAAAGGAAATCAAACATCAAAAGGGAATTGTATGTATGTTCCACACACAGCCTGCTATGAAAACAACATATGACCCAGGTATGGACAAACGCAACAATGTAACAGATGAAATTGACGAGAAAGTCGTTTCTAACTTGTACCCAACAGCAGTTTCCCAGTTGCTTGTTTTAGCTTATGTTTACAGACGCTTTTTGTCAACAGTACCGGAATGTTTGACTAACTGGCTAAAGAATGACGCAAACCTGTGCCCAGCAGGCTCGCTCTCAGAAGTACGTACAAAACTGAGAAATCTAGACGAGATAATCACCTTTAACATGACGTCACACTGCAGCAGGTTTGTCACCATGGAAAAGGGGCGAGCGAATTCAGGGGGAACTGGGGGAGGGCAGCAGGGATCTTCCCCAGCTTGCTTGCGTCTCCTCAGCTGGGTCTCTTCCGCATGAGACTGATCTTCCCTCGTGTAGTGATAAAAGAATGGGTTGAACTCCGCGTAGTACTCTGGTTTGAGCTCGTACCTGCAGGCACACAAACACCTTTGCTTTATACTGCAGACATCAATGTTTTGCCTCACCTGCCTGAAGGAGCTGAATCAGTGGCACGCTCCCTCTTGAACTCTGCCACCTGAGACAGAACCCTCTCTACCTGAGACTCAAACCCAGGTCCAGTATCCCGCGGAAGCAGTTTGAGCAGCTGACTGTGAGGCAGAGGCTCCACGCAGAGAACCTGGATGATCTCCTTGCGCAGCCTGTCCTCCTCTGTGACCATTCCGACACTCGGCTGGCTCCGCTCGGATACCAGTGTGAGCAAGAGCCCGAGGAACTCCTCGGCCAGTGACGCCATCAGGTGGGCCTCGTCCGGCGTAGCCGTCGCGGCTCCATCACCGACCCACCCGAGCAGGGCGTACTTGTTGAGCACATGGATGAGAAACTCGTTGCTCTCGAGCAGTGCCGCAGCCAGTTGCAAGAGGGTGATGTCCCGGTCGTACGTTTCGCTCCGCAGTCTCACGTTGTGGTAGAAATAGATCTGGTTGAGCAGCGAATACCCGTTGCGGCGCCACATGCCAGCACGAAACTGTGCCACCATTACCTAAAACACAGTATGAGAAAGAAAGGAAAAGCATGTGGGAAGATTCTATGTTTAACATAATTACATAAGACAGGCAGAGAGCAGCAGGCTCCTCAATCTGTGCAAATCTTTCACCGCAGCATTTGTTTTAAGGCTTCTGCAACCAGTGACTGAAGGACCCACCTGAGTGCGGAGGGGCATCTCCATGAGCTGCTCAGGCGTTGGCTTTCCTCGCACCTGAAGCTCGTGCGAATCATAGCCGAGAGAAAAACGGTCAAGACGCAGCAGCAGCCCTGCCACAAAGCGCGACAGAGGCAGATGCACCGACACTGGCTGTGAACTCACGTCGTACTCTATGCAAAGTGCCGAGTGGTCGGCCAGCTCCCGTCCCACTGTTTCACCCTGGGGGTTCTCCAGAGCTCTGAGGGCCTTGTGCACAGCTTTGATGAGAACCTCTCTATCTGAAGCACACCAGTCTAACACCAATCCCACTATTGGAGCCAGCTTCAGCTGCAGGTTGATGCCCGTTTCCCATTCCGCTTCAAATTCCACATGTTGTCCAACCTATTGCAAGGTCATAATCCCACCTGTTACGAGGAAAACGTAACCAGCAAGAGTTCTAAATACCTGTCGTACAACAGAGTCCATGCCTTGCATCCAAGTGAGCAGATTGAGGAGCAGGCCAACCCCGTAGAGGAATCCCTTGCGAAGCTTGTCCGTCCACACTTCAGGCGGAACCGATAGCAAGTAGCGAAGGTCGTAGAGGACGTATTGTGCCCTGCGGAACGGCATATTGAGCTGGTTCCTCTCAAAGGTGAGCTTGCCCCCGTCAGCCCCACGATGCTTCTCGCATTCGGAGAGGAAAGTGCGGAGTAGCACAGT
Source organism: Ornithodoros moubata (assembly GCA_029532675.1). NCBI lineage: Eukaryota > Metazoa > Arthropoda > Arachnida > Ixodida > Argasidae > Ornithodoros > Ornithodoros moubata. The sequence goes on along the minus strand of JARGYV010102043.1, from coordinate 24,497 downwards.
CAGTGCATTCTCCTCCGCAATGAGCAGGTGTGCCAACGTCGGCACTGTGAAGATTTGCACCGAGAGGGAAGTGACAGACACCGGGTGCTCGTGGTCGTCTGCCACAAAGTCTTTGAGCAGGTCCGGATAGTCGCGGCTGAAGTTGCGAGCGAAGGAGCGCTTGCAGGTGGCGTCCATGAGCATGCCGCTGATGAACAGCTGGTGCCATTGGCCCCTAGCAGTCTTCCAGAGCTGAGTGTCCGAGCGCATGATTGCACGCAGGAGTGGGTAGCCACTGTCGGGCATTGGTTCCAGCATTACGTTGCTCAGAATGAGACGGAATGCTGCACAGATTGGCAAGGAATATCCTCAGTCGCACTGTATGCAAAATGCCCAGACAAATCAAAATAAAGCACACAAAAATTGTATCAACAGTTGCTGACCCCATGACAAATATGATTGATGTGCTCACCTTGACACTGTGTAAGGAACTGCTGGATCCAAGACAAGAGGCGCATTGCAAATATCTGGTGGGCTACCACGGAGGCGTGCATCACTTGCACTCGCAGGGGGCGTCCACCATGTCGAGAAGTGAGACGCTCAATGTGGTTCCTCACCTTAGGAAACAATATGTGTGTACTTCGCAATGCCCGCCGGCGAGAAAACACTAACACACCTGGTTGCAGTCCATGAACGTTGAGCTGCGTACCAGGCTCCTTCCTTCTCTGTCGATGGTGGTCGCGTATTCGATGGCCTCCCGCTGACTGCACTCAATGGCACGACTCAGGGTCTGAATCACCTGCAAAAGCAGTCCCATAGGCCAGACAGAAAAGACCATTTTTCACCAGCTACGCTAAAACTTTCATTCACTTTAAAAGTTGCTCTTCAAAAAGAATTCACGTACTTGTTCGTAGGTGTGTGTCTCATCATTGAAAAGCATAGTGACGTAAGTGTCAGTCGGCTGCACCAGCGGAGGCGTGGGGTCCAGATCTGGGGGAAGCTCTGTAGCTTTGCCCCACGTCAGCATCTGGTGACAGTAGAGCAACGTCGTTCGCAGCACCAGCTCGGCACGACTCACCAAATCGGACGGAAGCCGCTCAATCGGGTCCACCTCCTCCTCCTGTGGTTGTTTTGTGGGTGTCAAAGGCTACAATGGTCAACAGGCGTTTCAAGGGCAATACGCAGGTTTGTTGTTACCTGCTTTTTCTGACCATGCTTGTCACAGAATGGAAACTCCTTCCAAGCCTCCATGTCTCCGCAGTCACAGTATCCTCCACCACAGCTCATGCTCATCTTGTATTTGTGGTTTCTGTGGGCGCTGCTCTTAAAGCAGTCCACACAGAGGACACATGTTGGGTCAAGGCCACAATCCCTGCAGGAGTAAGTAGGCTCCCCTGACTTGAACACTCGCCCACACAGTGTTGGGGGAGCTTCCAGTTTGCGCAATTCCGCAAAGTATTCCTTGGGCTCCGAACAGCCACAAACAAACCTACGCACGTGCAGCACAATTCAGAACCTCTTAGGGGACCGTCCAACTGTGGTCGGAAGTACCTTTCCAAAGAATCAAAGAGGACTCTCCGTACTAAAGGCTCATCGTAGGCCAAGGCCAGGGGCCTACAGTGAAGAGGAGGCCCTAAGAGGGAAGGCACATGTGCAGCCCAGAAGGCCCTGAGGGCCCCTGGCTGAAGAACCCCGCACTCGTGGGCCTTGCACCACGAGGCCAGGGTTTCCGCAAGCTCCGAGCTGAAGGGGCTCTGCACGTCCTCTTCCTGCACATTGCTGCACATTCTCCTGCTCTTCTGTTACCTAATTTGCTCACTATGGCATCTAAAAATGCATCGTGATACAAATCTGAGAAGGTGGCACATACACATGCTGGCTGGTGAACAAAATCCACAGTGAAGGGTGTGCTTTGTGTCACATGCTGTCTATATTCTCTACCCAAGCTCAAGTTTCTCTCCACCATCAATCGCGACACATATGTACTGCGACAAGTACTTTGGACAGCCAAATGCGTACAAGTATTCAGTGCTGTCGAATGCTTGCTGGAATTCGATATTGAACAGATTATTAAAATAGTTGTCCTCAGGAAATAGTTTGGAATTCAAGTTGCAGCAAGAAGTATTTGTTGCGAAAATGGAATAACTAGCCGGAGGACCCATTGGCTTGCTACTTCACTGCACGATGAACAAAATGAAAGTGATATAGGTGGGAAGAGTAATGAAATGTAATGTAGTGAAGATTTGTTAGTCAGGATCAGAAAGAGTCGCTGGCCAGTCCGGTGTCATTCGTGTCTTTTGGGCTAAATAGATACTACGGGAGAGACCAGGATGAAAAGAGAAACAAAAACGAATCCATTGCAGCAGAGTGAGACATACCAGCACCCCTTCCTGAAGGGATACGTGGTTTTATATCCAAAATCACTGTAGAGGGAAATCATGGCTGGAAGCGAAGATCATGTAATTATGTTGTAAGCTACGGTCAGTTCTTTCATTATTCTGCGACGACAGCACTGAGTTTTGTAAAGCATGAAAATGAGCAGCACTTATTATACGCTGCATTTATTAGTCCGGAAGCCCGCTGCACTCTGATACTTTTAAGGTTGAAGCAGCGTAACATGAACGCCAATTTAATGTTTCTTAATACTTCTAAAAATACTTCCCAAATCTGTGGTGCGAAGAACGCGACTGAGTGCGATTCGCAACCGTTTTGTTGTTTACACTTTACTAACATGACCAACGAAATTCTGCTGTGCTATATCAATATCGTTGACCCTGTTTCGTGAAAATTATCTCCAAAAATACGAGAGAAACACAGGGAGCTGTCGCATGATACAGCGGTGCATTGCGCAAACCCTTTCCTTGGAAAGGACCGGATGATATTTTGGGACCCATCGACATACTGCGCGTCATCTTGCAACATATACACAGTAGTCTCCACACATTTGACCTGACACGCTGATTTGTAAACCGAGGCTTCAATAGAGATGTCGCTAAACGATACTGCACACGACCGTTCCTAGCCTACTGGGTTATCTAAAACTCGGGAATCTCTAAGCCTACCATAAACAGCTGAAAGGTTATTACCGTTCCTCTCATTGGAAGCGGACTGTCCACGTAGGTATCTCTTTAAAGTGAAGCGCTCTTGTGCTCCAGAAGTACCTCTGAGGGAGTATTTTCGAAGGAGGATCACACACACAAGACACAATGCACTACAGGGACTCAAAACTCATGTTGGCCTCGAAAACCCATCGAAACCACAGAAATAGCCAGCGGTCGAAATCGCCAAAACTCAAAGCAATACAGGAGCCGCGGCAGACGTCCTATAGATGGGGCGATTAGTGCGTGTTTATTTTATTATGTTTTGTCTACATATAATTTATTGAGTGGATTGAATATAAAATATAGATTATATGCAATCGCATTATTTTTAGAATGTTCATCTTCTTTTACAAAAAGAGAGGCAAACTTCTGATCGGATTGGAATGGCTACATGCTGACTTAAAATCCGATTTTAGTTTTGTAAGTTCAAAAAGCTTACAAAACCTACTAGCTGCAGCTGGTTGCAGCTGATGCGCTCTCTTTCCGTATTCGAAGTTTGTTGTATTTAGTTTTCAATTTTTTTTTCTTGTCCGGGTGTTCGAAGAAGTGGCGGTGAGGCTGCTTTTGGAGCCAAGTTCAGCTTCCTGATAATTACCTGGAGTTGTCTGAAGATATGATGGGGGTTGTAAGCGCACAAGTCGAGAAAAAAGCCCACGACAACGCGGAGGACCTAGATCCTCAGAACAAACTATTGACTGAAGGTATCGTGAGGATAGTGGAGTTCTGCCCCGACAAATGGAACTCCTCTTTGTTGGCAGTAGGAACAGGCACCGAACTTACTGTTTTTTGCATCAAATTACCGGTAAGCGCTGCGTACAGGGTTCTTTGAGGTTTTTCTCACGAGCATGCTTATTTATTGCAGGAAGAAAATTTGACAGCGGAAGAACCCAGCATTGACATTCTGCAGAAATTTAATCATCCGTTAGCAATCACTTCCTTCAGCTGGTGTCCAAATATGTCTCTTGTGATTCAGCCCGTGTGGATAAGGTATATGCCTCACGTTCACCACTGTCTAGTACCCATGTGCCACTGATTTGGGTACAAAATAGCGGCGAATCATTTTCGTTGTATGTTTCGCACGACAGGTTTGTAACTGCAGCCACAGATCACAAGATTCGGATCTTCTTCTCGGATCTTAAGGATGACACATCCGTGAAGGTAACAATGCCCGAGGTCATTGTTGAGAAAAAGCGAATCTGCTTACACATATAGGAATTGAGTGGCCACGGAGATTACATCAATGACGTGGCTGTGGAGCCTCGACAAGGAACCTTGGCAGCAACTGTCTCTGATGACAATAGCTGTCGCTTGTGGGACATTGAGGAAGGAAAGCATCAACAAATGCTGGCCTTGAGGTCCCCTGGCATGAGTGTCTGTTGGCACCCAGATGAACCCGGGAAGGTACGTACTCTATGCAGTGGACCCTCATTGACATGACATCCTCCACTTATTATGACCCTTGCAGTCTCAGTAGCTGGCTTTTGCACGCAGTTGATGGTTGGGGAAAAGCGTGGCACGCTGCGCATGTACAACGCGGTCAGTGGACAACCCCTGCTGTCCCTAGAAACTCTTGTTGCACCCCTGCTCTCTGCAGACTGGCTCACGACAAACAGCACCTTGGTAGGGGCTGCTGCCGGGAACAGCTGCTTTCTCTGGGACAGTGCACGTACAAGGTACAAATGTGGTACATCCTTGTTGTTGGAAGCTTTGGTGGCTTCTTCAGGGTTGTCCTTCAACACTCATGCACAACAGTCCTGGTTAGAAGAGATGTTTTCTTCTTCTCACTTCAGTTAACTCACTCTACAAGCAAATCTATCATCAGTTGTCATGAGAACATAAAATGTATCGACAAATGGCAGTCATGAAAGTATACTATTTATAGCATAATGTTAGTCAAGTCATGTGGACATTCCAGATCCTGCACAGCCACAATGGCATATTCAGTACAGCAGTGATTTTTCATAGAGGCTGAGACAAAAATCTTTTGTAGCCGACCCTTTGCCCAGAAAGCAGTGCATACAAACGGAGCAGCAGAGTTTCGCTTCTCCAGAACGAGCAATTCTGCCATGTGCGCAACACGGGGAGGTCATGGCAGGGAAATCAAGGTGCTGAACCCCAGAACAAACCAGGTAAGCCTTCATGTGCATGATTTGATTGCATTTCTTTGAGGAGGAGCAAAGCAGCACACTGGCCAGCTGTTATCTCTGCCACACTTTTTTTTCTTTAACGGTTGATGTTTGGCTTACTTGAACATGTCGCACCAGACTGCCCCCTACTTTTTGCCGTTCATGCATCATAAAGCATGCTTCACTGCATGCTCACATGTATGGTGCAAAGCCAACTTACAAAGTAGAACACAAAACTGTGCGACATTCAAGCAAACGAAAGCATGTCTTTTCTTGGGGCTTCCTTCACGGTTCAGGGCGTATGTGGGCACTGTTCCCCGTGAAGCCGGCTCGGAAGGCAGGTTCCCCCACCATCTGTGCATCCTCAACAGAGATAGCAAGCTGACCATCGTCTGGATGACATTTCACATTGTCAATAAAGCGTATCCCCCCCCCCTAAAGCCTGTATATTTTCTAGAACAGAGTGCAAAAAAAAAGAGAGACCACATGTTGTCCGAGAACGTTGACCTATGCTGTTACTGTCAAGCAGGTTTTACTAAACAAGACTGGCATTGTGGGACGAGGCATCAGCTGGCACAGCAAATATCCCGTCCTTGCTGTTGGAGGTGATTGCAAGGTGCACCTGTACAGGATCAGTTTCACATGATTGTTGAATAAATGTTCTGTGGCACATTTTCTATGCCTGATATCTGTTGCAGCTGGAAAGAAGCTGCAGTGTCTGTCTGTGTGTGTTGCTGCATGTTCTAACTCGTGTGTGCTCTGTGCAAACCACTATCACTGCAAAAATACATGACGACGATCATTTTATGTTTCCAATGTAAGTGCTGAGCAAGTGTGCAGTCAACTTTTGTATACTGACAGCCACCTATTTTACTGCATGTGGAGGACTATAAGCCAAAAAATGAAGGTATGTCTGCCCGGTTGGGATCGGACCTCAGGTGCTGCTTCTTTGCTTCTTCCACCATTTTTGTCTGTTTTTTCATGGATTCCATGTTTTCTTTAACCTTTGCTTCAGGGAAAAGGTCCGGGAATTCGAAATTCTGTGTCTGACAAGAAACACACAAACCAATGTCAAGCAATCTTTGTTCAAAGTAATTCGCAATGCAATTTCTCTCGTTTATGATCATGGATCTCACGAACGTATTTTGCACCGCAAAGTTTGGCATTAAATTTTAGGGCTCAAGTGAACTTAAGACGAAAAATTCTTAAAACAGAGCAATGTACATTTGTCCATTGCCCACAAGCATCCATGTCCAAACAGTTACAAGTTTATGTAAAGTTTTCTGAAAATGTGAGAAATTTGAAGCACAGCACGCGCTACAATCAAAGCTGGTGTCGAAAATCTTACCAAGGTGACGAAGGCGACCTTGTAATCGTCATCTTTCACTAAGTAAAGTTTTCCTGTAGCTCTTCTTATTTTTCCTAAACAGAAATAACATGAAAAGCAAATGATGATGACGTAACATAAAAGAATCTCAAATTCAGGAACCCAGGAGATAAGCCGCCATCCGGGCTTCACTGAATTACTAGCTGGCACCAGCAAAATCATATACCTTGCTTTACGAATGTTCTGACGTCTATAACTGGGACATTGTAGATCTTCTCCAGGTAGTTTTTCACGTCATAGTTTGTCATCCTGCAAGAAGTAAGGTCCCTAGGAAGTCCTAAAAGTTACCAGCAGAATGCCGTCACTCACTGCGGTGATACAATAAACTTGACTTCGTTTGGAGGAAGAGCTTTTTCGTGTTTCACCAACTTCATCCAAAAGTTTGGCAGGAACACGCGAAGTTGGGGGTTGCCCTTCACAAATAGTGGATATCTAAAGCAAATAACATAGATACTGAATCAAGCCAGTGCTCAGCTGAGGTAGAGCATTCCGCTGAACGTACATCCGAGAAGACATCGTAAATGTCGTGAAAACTTCAGCTGTTATTGAGATCAAAGCGTCTTCATCTCATACGTACACCTGTACAGGGAATATAAGGAGAATGCAGCATAAATATTTCACGTTTTCTTTCGTGCAAGAGTCTATTTACCTCAACCAGCGCCTGCCTCAACCTACAGCGTTATAATCTTGGCTTGCCCTGCCTTGGCCGCGCTTGACTTGCATTCTTTCAGACCTCAATCCTCAATGGCGCCAAAGCGAAACCGAAACGCTTACTCCAGTTTGCTTCAAATTTCGTAGGATTACCAAATACGTAAGACCCGCGGTAATACTCTACTCTACTTGGTGCACTCTAATTAGGGTGCACAACCAGCACAACAGAAGAAGGCATTTCAGAGAGAAGGGACACGAAGGGGCTGTCGCATATCTCGGCGGCCTTGGTGATGCGGTAGGCCTCAATAACTTCGGTCTCCTCTTTTTGTAAGGTGGGTGGCCACGGTCTGCGACTTCTGTAGGGAGTCATTGCAGCCACAGCTATCAACATGGCGTTTTAGATGGACTTGATCGTTCCCACAGTTGCAACGCCCCGTCAGGTTGATGTAAACCGAGGAGCATTATATGGCGGTAAATTGGACAGGAAACACTAAAACAAGCACAACACAACGTCTTACAACGCCCAGCCTACATAGCTAAAAGGTGTGCACCAGCGAGTGCCGTAAATTTCTTCAGCTGATTTGGGATTGCGAACATAGAGAATCGCTTTGCCACTGATCAGATAAATAATGAGAGGGCAGCCAGCTTTCTTGAGGCGACCAATTGGACTTTTCGGAATTCTATCTCATGGTGTGTTGGCATGATCTCTAGAGCGCAGAAAAAAGGCTAGCCATACCCACCCCTTTCTTTATAGTGTTCAAGTGCGAACTACTAAACGGGACAGGGCCTTGGTAGTTGTGCTTGTTCCCAACATAGCTCGTGAGATCCAAGATAAATGCATTAATCGAGGATTGGCATAGAAGCACTTTGGGGAGGCTCGTGTGTGTAGGCAGAATTAATTCGTGGCAGTAAACATGAGGGTCTAGGATGAGATAACCGACAACGTATCGCATTCCAGAAAAGGTAGCGATTTCCTCTTGGAGCCACCGGTCTATATGAAAGTAGAAAGAGCACCGATTTGGGGTGTCACACACGGGCGAATGCAGATACCAGATCGTCGTTGGTGGATCTTGCTGCCGAACTCCAGGACATTAGCCTGAAAGTAGAGCTGGAGAAAGCGCATGAAGGGGTCAAGCGACATTTCGGAATTGTTGTAGAATGCCGTCGGGTCCGCAGAAGCGAAGTCGGGTCAAAACTGTGGGAGAGATCGCTGATGTTTACAGGAAAGGCCTCGAGGTCACATTGACGGCCATGAAGAATAATGTTCATGACGTTGTTGAAATGCCATTGATTTCAAATTTGATATCTATGCGGATTAAAAAGTTGGTTGCTTGACAAAATGACATAAATGCGCTGATGTCTTGTCCATTCTTTTCGTCCTCAAGCTCAGGCTCCTTTCGTGATGGTTAGTTGGATGTCATTAGGTGCAATTCAATAGTCTCCTGGCAGTTCTGCGGCTCCCATGAGGAAGTCTTTGGCTGACTTCGATGAGAACTGTGCTAGCGTACGCTTTTTAACCGCAAGAGAAAATCCGCTGAACACCCTTACAGCAGAGTCAGCCGTAGGGTTCGATCCCACGACCTCCCATTCTTTGGCACAAGCCTGGCAAATGCATTACGGCAAACGGGTTGAACGGCATAACGGTGTTTAGAATAGTAGCATTCATTGAGAGGAAGTGTACAGTATACTATCTTGCGACGCAAGCGATTTGTTTGCCTATAATGTGGAAATAGCTTACGGCGTACATTCAGGTCTCCACATGACAAGGTTATTCAACAGTTATGCACCAAGAGTTTATTACTAATAGGGCAACAGGTATAAATGCTAATATATGTGTGTAAAATAACAACGACATGTTAAAATCTTAAGCAAAGGGTCTGCCCGTGACTTAAACGAGGTTGGCATCCTTGGCCAGAGCATAAAAGACTGATTTTTCATCTCTGAGCAATTCCTGGACGGAGGCGCATTCCACAATGCTGCCGTTGTCCAGCACCATGACCCTGAAAGTAAATGTTACACATCGTCAGCTGCGTTTTGGTTTGGAAGCGTGTCGTTGCCCTAAGATAAGGAACGACATGGACCCTCTGCTGTTCGGACTGCCAACATGGAAAAGGCGATTACCTGTCGTAGTCCATGATGGTGTTGAGTCTATGGGCGATGGTAATGATAGTGCTGGAAGCAAATTCCCGTCTGATGGTCTTCTGGATGAGTTCATCTGTCTCCATGTCAACGGCTGCAGTAGCTTCGTCTAAGATGAGGATGCGGGATTTCCGAAGGAGGGCGCGGGCCAAGCACACAAGCTGACGCTGTCCAACACTGTGCGCAAAATGGTTTACGGCTCGCATCATTTCGTGGAAGACGTTGCTTCCTTTGCCATCGAGCAACTGAGGTTGTAAGGGTTTGTATAGGCATCGCAAGTGCCCAAAGACGAAAAGCAAGGAATGAAGAAAAATGATGTGCTTATTGATTGGACTGCATCTGGTGCAGATGACACACAGACTTCGCGAAAGCCAAGTAATGTTTTGTAAAAGGTGGCAAATGCAACAAATGCACTTAGATTTCGAAAAGCTTCCTTGCCATCCTGGAATCCCTGAATCACCTGATATTGTCCCCTCCTTCGGTCACTTCGTGCAGAAGTCCCTTCTCCATACTAGCCACAAAGTCTTTGAGGTGAGCATGCTCCAAGGCCTGCCATACTTCATCGTCGCTGAATTCTTGGAATGGGTCCAGGTTTGATCGAATTGTACCGCTGAATAGCACAGGGTCCTGAACAATTAAAGGTCAGCTCCTTTTATATGACACGACTGCGGGCAGACAAAATCCAAGGAGATTATATCGTTTGTAGCAACTACCTGTGGGATGATGGTAAGCTTGGAACGGAGGTCGTAGAGGCCGAGAGTAGCAATATCCACGCCATCAATCGTAATGGACCCTCCTGCAGCTTCGATCAGGCGGAACAGGGAAAGTGTAAGGGAAGATTTGCCTGCGCCGGTTCTTCCAACGACACCGACCTAACAACGGACCAACGGGGATACCCGTCAATCATCAGTACCATACACTGTATCCACTTGCTGCAACACTGGTTACCTTTTCCCCTGGTTGCAGATCACAGGTTACTCCTTTGAGTACCAGGTCCAGGTCGTTCCTGTATCGTGTTGAATAGTTCTCGAATTGAATGTGACCTGCTGCTGGCCACATGGTCGGTGGCTTTTGGGGCTTCTCCCATGCAGCCTGCACTCAAGAGCCCGAACACTCATGTACAAAGTTGGAGAAAAGCCCTCAGATTAGTCACCTCTTGAGATATTCTTGAATATTCCAGGCACCTTTCCACAGAGACAAGGTTAGTCTCCATGTCCGAAGTCGCCCTCACCAGCATATTCAGGGTCGAGGTCACCTGAGAACAGAGGTCATGCACAGCTCAACTAGGGTGCAGGATATTTGCACAAAGCTTATATACACTATCCCAGTTAATTGTAGACATAGGTATAACACTTCTTCTGCCTCCACCTGACTGGCCAAAGGGGTATAACACTTCTTCTTCATCCTACACCGCTCTGGGGGTATAACACTGATCCTGGGGCATAAAGTCACGTCTTCATCTTTTTTTTTCTTTTTTTCTAGATACGATTTCAACGTGAAGACAGGGCATTTGCGACCCTCTCTCCTAGATTGGCATAATTATTATGAACATTATACGTCCTGCAAGGTATCTCTTCTCTAGCAACAGTGGCAACATCAATGACTTACTGTCAGAGCGTAGCTGACAGAGAGACCGGCCAGACCTGGTGAAAGAGTCTCACGTGTTAGGACTGCCAGTAGGGCAGCTACGAGGACTATGGTGTAGCCCAGGAACTCCAAACGAACTGCCAACCAGCTGCGACGCAAATACAATTTTTAGTCCCCCTTAAGGCAATGAAAACGCACGTACCGTGAAGCGGCGATACTGGGGAAGTAGCTGGTGTGATTAATGTCGGTGAGTTCGTTGGAGCGTGAAACGAAGCGATCACCAGCGCCATAGGCACGAATCGAGCTGGAGCCCGTCACAGTCTCCGAAAAGTGAACATAGATGGGGGAACGAGAGATGGACTCGAGACGCTTCAGCTGTCTCGAGGTGGCGATGTAGAATTTCTGAAGTTACACAAAAGTAACTCTGTGAATATCTGGATTTGACCATGTCGTGTACACCTACAAATGCGTCTATAGAATTTTTGAGGTCACAGGAAAGCAGGGTTAACACTGCCATATGCACACGCAACGCACCTGTATAAAATAGTAGAGGATGAGTAGAGGAACAACAAAGGCCAAAAAGAGCGCATTCTGCATGGAGATTATGATAAAGGAGGCGACTGAACGGAAGAACTGCATCAGCAGCATCCTGAGGTTGAAGCGCAGGGTCACGTCTGCTGTGTCCACGTCCTTTGAGAACCTTAACAAGGCAATGAAGGCTTTGAAAAAGAACACTTAATACTGTTTTGGTTCTTACCTGTTGAGCACCCTTCCCATAGGAGTGGTGTCAAAAAACGACATGGGTGCCCTGAGTACCCGCTTCAGCATGTTGCTGTGCAGGATTCTGCTGCCTCGTAGCGCAGCTAAGTTCAAGGAAACGCTTGCCACCAAGACGAAGATTGCTGCCAACAGGTATACAGAAAATTACACCGGGGCATTTTCCTCCATGAATTATTTAGTTTGCGGTGATGCAGACCGTGCTCTATATGATATGACCCTACCTTATGACCATGTACCATACTCTTATGATAAGTATGATGAATGATGATGATAAACTCACTTTCAACGGTACCAAACATGGCGTACATGCCAAGTCTCCAGTCGCGTTGCTGTGTATCTGCCACGAGGGCCGCGTCCAGGGCATCGTTGCTCCAGGCACTCAACCACAAGCTGCCCATGATGTTAAACGCGTGAGAAAGCACGTACATGACGAGAGTAAGGATGGTACACCAGGTGCCCATGGCCTTCACGTATTCCAAGTACACCCACCACTTCACCTGCATACGGTGGACACAAAGTACATCCATGACTAGTAACCGCGCATTCCAAACACAATCATCGAAATATTTATTTTCTCCCTCCGCGTCGCCCTCCAAGTCTGGTTCACAGGGCTTTCTGATGGAACTATGTAAGTCTTCAACTGATTGACATTTTGAGCTGCCTATTTCGGACGTTTGTAATGTGTTTCATTGCGAGGAACAGTGAAACAGCCCGCACAGGCCTCACAAGAAATTGAGAAGTGATTTAAAAAGATCATCTGGACAAGACTGGTTCAAGATTGCTCATGATGGTGTTTAAAATTATGTGGTCCTAAGATTCCACAAGATAGTGCACTAGACAGAACATTAAAATTGATTATCTGCTCCTCCTGTCTTCGCAGACACGCAGTTACAAAGGACGGCTTCAAGAGTAATTATTTTTCGTTGTTGTTTGCCTTGTTGTGACGTTGTGGAACACGCACTATATGGATATGGGTATGTTGACATATATTGTAGAAAACGTTGTTTACCGATCCCACTTCCGCTACTTCCTCCTCTGTGAGCTTGCTGCCGGTCGCTGCTTCTGCTTTCTTCTTCCCCCCTTTTTCTTTGATAGGTGTCAAAGAGGTTCCTACAGATCCCGAAATAGTGTGTGTCTTGCCTCGACGTTCTACGTCAGAGGCTGAGTCACTTTCGTTGCCACTCAGTCGAGAGTATTGCCTGAGTAAAGAACAACATTTTGTTAAGAAATTTGTTAGCCTCAAAGTCTATGCTGATCGAAGATGCTTACTTGATCAGTTCGGGAGGAGCTCTGGATTGGGCAACGATCTCGCCCACCAACTGCAGGTCTTCATCGGAAGCTCCCTCCGGTGTCTCTTCTACGTGCTGCAGAAACTGGATGAGAAACTCTGAGAAGGCTCCACCACGAGACACAAGTTCGTTGTAGGTGCCAACGTCGGATACTCGACCGTCCTTCAGTACAACGATGCTGGCCACTTCGGGGAGCACCGACAGGCGATGTGTCACCAGGATGCGAGTCTGTGACACGGGACGTCTCAATTCAGGGCCTCAATTATTCGACTACTAATGATCATTACGTATACCCCAGAGTCATTAAAAAAATGTTCAGTGATGTGACAAGTGCCCGTTGTGCAGATGGATTGGTGTAGTCGTCAACTGTGTTTCTACATCCAAACAGCTGTGGAGCCCCTCAACGTGGTCCCATGCTTATCGCCAGGACACCACGTGTGGTACTAGCATGTTGCGCGAAGACAAAGTGATGTTGAGGACTTACCTGATCTTTAAGCATGCCTTTAGGTCCTATAACCTTGTCGAAGATGTGTTTTCCAACATGGGAATCAACGGCACTTAGTGAGTCATCCAAGAAATAAATTTCCGCCCCGCTGTAAACGGCACGTGCCAAACTGATGCGTTGTTTCTGTCCACCACTTAAGTTAATGCCCTGTAAATGTAATTAAAATCTTGAGCAAGAAACCATCGGAAGCTCTGCATTTTCTTGCATATTCTTCCTAAGAAGTGTCACACCTTTTCACCGACTTCTGTTTCGTCGCCCCCCGGCAAGATGGCGAGATCCGGCTTCAGAGCGCAGGCCTCTAAAACCTGGTCGTAGCGTCCCTGATCGAAACTATTACCGAACAAAATATTGCTCTTGACGCTGGCGTTCTGAATCCACGCTTGCTGGGGACAGTATGCTACAGATCCCTGCACAGTGATGTGTGGTATTCAGTCAATGGCACGTAGTTACGGGCCTCGTCTCTTACGTTGACATTGACTCGTCCTTTGAGGCGCACCATATCTCCAAGGAAGGCAGAGAGGACAGAGGACTTTCCGCTACCTACAGATCCAACGATAGCTAGGAGAGATCCCTTCGGCACACGAAGATTGATGTCGTGCAGTGTCGGGGATGCTTCCTTTGACCAGGCGAAGGTCCCTTCGGACATTACTACGGGTTCTTCTACAGGTTTCAAAAGCAAAGAAACAGTTGCTCATCAGTTTACACCCATGGAAAGGAATGCGGAGTGCTCCAGCATAAATTTGCTCGTCGCTCACTTGTTCCCCGTGTTCCTCAATTGTACAGTATACGGGGAAAAAGGAAATAAATTTTAATGAAACACACATGATAAATGTTTGATGAACGAAGAAGATGAAGAGGGGCTAGCTGTACAAAGATTCTGAAGTGCAAAACTAGTGACTGCCTTGGCATCGCTCTTTTCTCCCATTTCTGAGAACATGCGTTATTTATATAGTTCTCATAGTAGTTGAGGAAGTGCTAAAAAGTTAAACTTCGTGTTCAATGAACGAACTGCAGCAAATGAACCGAAATTTTTCTATGAAAATGTCGTACGTGTGTGGCAGTTTACCGGAGCGGAGGTAATGCTGCGAGGACGTGGGGGAATATGTCGAGTGTGTAGGTTACCTTTCTGGGGACCGTGATGTACAGCATCGGGATCAAGCTCATCGCAGCGCAGGTATTTGTTGATACGAGCCAGGGAAACGAAGAACTGAAAAAAGAAAAAGCACGAATGTAAATTATATTTAGACAGTCTCATCTGTAGCAAAACTCACCATAGCCGTGAATGTGATAAGCATGGGCAGAAAGGCCATGGGAACGCGAAGAATGTTAAATAAGGAGAGTGACACGAAGGCCTTGTTGGCATCCAACACGTTGGACGGGTCCACCAGGACAAACACTGCAAAACTGGCGAGGGCTACCTAAAAACATACACAAAAGCACACGACGATTTGATCGCACTTCTCCTCCGTTCGTAAAGATAAGGACACGGATAACATTGCTAGGCATTTCGGTTGGAATTCCCATCAGCGCACTCGGGGTGAACTTTTCAAAACAGATACTTAATTGACAACATTGAAAATTCTGCACATAGTGTTTACACAACAAGCACTACTCCAGGGTTCACCGGGGCACTGGTCTCTCTGTTTCCTCAAAGCAACTCTAATTGAAAAATGAATTACCACATTTCGCTTTGTTATCAAGCGATTACCCACCAATCTGGACAGCATACCAGGACGGCACCGTGGACATGGAATATCGCAAATAAATTCTGTCGAGTACGCGTAGCTGCGGGCCAAGTTTGAGAAAATTGGGTGATTTCACGCAGGCCCCGTAGTTTGACAAGTATTTCGATTGACACGCAGGAAGGACTCTTTCAGGACTCACCAAGAACGGAGCAGCCGTGAAAGCGAAGATAATGGAGGCGCTGAGGTAGGCCTGAACCTTAAGGGAGCTCACTTCGTTGTCACGAATTTTCTCCACGCGGCCCTGGAAAGACCGTTCCCACGCATACAGCTTTAGAACCTTGATTCCACTCAGAATCTCGTTCATCAGCTTGATACGTTTGTCCTTCTGCTTCATCAGAGCCACCTGTAAACGAGAAAGTATTTAAGGCCAGGCTATTGTGGCGTCTGTTGTCCAATTCCAACCTGATACTTGCGTATGTAGGCAGTGATGACCCCATTGATGGGCAGCAAGAGTAGCATGACACCCACTCCCCCCATTGTTGCCACCCCGAGTTGACCCCAAAGAAGATAGATGGCAATCCCTATCTGCAGAGGGGTCACCCAAAGCAGGTTGAACACTTGCATGTAGTCCATTACACGCTGGGTGTCCACAGACATCAAGTTCACAATCTCTCCAGTGGTGAATTGGCCACGAGCTGTGCTGGACAGCTTCAGCGCCTGCAACAGAACGATGGCTGTGCTATTGCATGTATTCGGGCCAAGGAAGCAGTGGAATATACAACATATCTCAGTCGACGCGTACGAATGTTTGTGCTTCCTTTTGAACTCCGTGCTAGAGCCGCGGAGGAAGTACACGACACACAGATGCATGGGAAGAAAGAATTGACCTTACCTTCTGATAGACGGCATTGATTATAGCTGAGCGCATGCGCATAGCGACGCAGAAGATGCGATAGTCGTATTGACCATTGAGAAGAGATTCCACCATGGACGAGAAGAACATGGTGAAGGCAAAAAGCAAACCTTTCCATATTGGGTCTTCAGAGTTCACGTAACCAATGAGCATGCTGAAAAGAGACACGGCAGTCTCATGTAGCACAGCACATTTCATATCACCGGTCAGGAAAAGAGGTTTCTACTTTTGCACAATGCCGCAATGGTCTCCCATGGGAATGGAAACCCACGAGAACAATGAAGAAAGCAAGGCTTACTCCAGAATCAGAGGGTTGACAAAGGTAAGAACACTGGCCGTAAGCTTCAGGAGGGCGATGAGGACCAGTTCAAGGGAAAAGGTACGCAGAAGGGGACGCATGATTCCCACCTGGGACAGGACGGGATAATTGCCCTTGGCATCAGGCTTCTTGCTACGCACTGCTCTGCACCGGGAAGAAGAACAAATGTCAGGTGAATCGATTCGTTCCTTGTCTGTCGGGCTGGCAGGAGACAACAGCGCTTAGTCTTTACTGTCACCATCTCCAAGTGACCGGTGACGAGTCTCAAAGACCACTGGCTGAGGATCCAGGGATAAATAAAAAAAGACAAACCCTTTTTTTTTCTTCTCTTTTTCGAACTGCACACTGAACTTGTCCACAATGTTTTCCGTCTGGTTCTGCCTCCCCAACTTCCACATGAACTCCATGCGGAGAGGACGAAGGAAGCCAAGGATAGCCATGCTACAGAGTAAACAGGGACGTGTAAAGAAGTTAGTAGTAGAAGGTCATAATAAGACCACGAGTGTTCTCACCCGTTGAACCACCAGAAGACGAGTTGCGACAAGAAAGAGGCCTTGGCTTCAGGACAGATCAGCTAAAATAAATACAACACCGCCCACTGACTGCACAGTCATTCATTGTGCTAAACACAAAACAAACCATGGGATTTTTCGGAGCTCCAGAGATGAAGTAACTTGTGTCAGCGAAGCAATTCAGAAGAAACTCTGAAATGATCAGGGGGAAGTAGACCATGGCAACTGTGAAGGAGAAGGCAAAGTGCTCTTCAGATATGGTTTCAGCCTGAAAAAAAGAAAAAAAAAAAAAAAGAAAAGAGAAGTTAAAAAATGACCTAAAATAAAATAATAAGAACATGGTCAACAGGCAGTAAATATGTGACTGTATTCCTGTGCTCTGCTGTTTGAGATGCTGTTGGACAACTATTATGTGAATTTGAAGTGTTTCACAAAATATTCACTAGAGTCATCGTAGAAGGGTTTAGTAAGTATCGAGAACACAGTGTCCAAAGCATGAAATATATGCGGCCATTTTGGAAGACGGTAACATCTACAACGCGCACAAAATTTTAAAACGTATGATTCCGAATAACCTTTAGTATTAACAAGAAATATAAAACTTGTATGCTTATAGCGCCAGAAGGCGGGCTTTCCCTAATACCCGCATGCGCTCGTTGAAGCCCACTTGCAGGAAACAGTGTCGACAAAAAACGCGTTTATTTTTGTCGACATCGTCGCTAAAGAATTTGACGCTTTCCACTGCTTCACAACGGCAATGAAAGCCAACAATCCGACATTTTTATTTGCTTTATTTATTTAACTTACTTGCAACTTTTATTGCTTTAGAGTTATTTACTTGCTTATTTTTCCGTTTGATATTGGTCATTCTTTGGAATGTTTGGATTACATGTAACCGTGTTTCTGGAACTGGTCACGTAAGTCGTGAAAGGTTGCTTTTGGCGCAATACTACTGAGTCGAGTGAGCTAAATGGATTCTAAATTTACAACAAGAACAGTCTTCCTTTTTTTTTTTTTTCGCTCTCTTCCTCGTTTTCTTCCGACTTCCTGTTTAACCTTTCGGCAACTCCCTTATTGAGGCGGCTACGCAAGCGAGTGCTGAAGAATATGTAAATGTGAGTTCTTACCTGGCCAAAGACTTTGATGAGCATAGAGCGGTAACGAACAGCCGAAGAAAGACTCATAAGAAGCCAAAATATGAACAGCACTGCCGAGGTATGAACTCCACATCTCCGTCCAGAAACGACCAGGGCCAGGGCAGCCAACTGCAGACATTTACTGAAGGTGAGTACGTTTTTCTTCTTTTCTTTATTCTGGCCGAGCTAATGAGTTTGACTGGAGGAAATTTTTTTATACACGAACGCTCGGGCTGTGCTGCAAATGAAAGCGCCATGAGCGAAACGCGTGACGAACGGGAGACCGGCCTTCACAGTTACGCTTGTTCGACGCATTTCAATCCATCATTTCAATGTCCCTTATAACGTTTCATGGGTAAACCGAAAACAGTTTATGTACGAGACGAAAGAGCGTTGCAAGACGAACACAGAGATGTCGACTTCTGTACGAAATCGCCATGTTGAAAAGAGCAACGAGGTTTCGAAAAACGGCTATACTTAACAAACGCACCAAACGCAACCTTGTGTGCGTGTTTTTTTTTTTTTTTTTCTCTCTTTTTGTATCTTAAAATTTACGACGCCTGGATTTTCAAAATCTTTACATGAAGCACATTCGTGCAACAAATTTCTTGCAGAGCGCAAAATTGCTATTTTTGAGGACATTCTTTTAATCGAACGACCACAGACGGTATGAAACCTACGACGTTGGACTCTTGAATTAGCCGTTTTTCTTTTTCTGTTTCAGTGTAATTTTGCTGTACTTAGTAACTATGAAAAGAAATTTTTCACTAAAGAGAGTCAGACTTTGGAAAATACCGGTTTTGCAACGACGTGACGTTCACTTTAGAATCAACGAGACAACTTACAAAAGTTGCCAGACGTATGAAGGGGGCGTAGTATGAGACAGGAAATACATCCATGCCATCCCCATAGAGAAGCATAGCATGTACAACTTCCACAATGGACAGGATGCATAGCAGCGACAGGAGCACCTGAAGAAGAAACATCAAGCTACCTCATTATGTCATGACCACAAAGAAGTCAACGGTAGATGGCTTAACATGAGACTTACCACTTTAAGGATGTTCAAGAACGTCCACGGCACAAATCGGTTCCTTTGGCTGTTGTAGTAGTGTAGTTCGAAAGGCAAAAGAAGCCAAAGAAAGCCACAGGGTATCCATAGCAACACCGTCTCTTGAAAGCAGCTCGTGAAATCTGGGCTGCTGTCAACATCCCAGGCCAGATGCAGATCCTGAAACGTCAGCCGTCGCGGAGGTCATAACTGACCGTTCAAAATTACGCAGCAAAGTCACAATCCACTGAGCTTTTTGTTTAAAAAATTGTCCAGTTGAAAAATAAAGAAGAGATGTTTCTCCGCATAAAAATAAGGCAACGAAAGTTTCCTTCCATTTCTTTGTCTCTCTCTTGACCCCAGCTCACCGAAAAACATTACAACGCGCTCTTCGAAAGACATTGCCAGTCTGCTCTTTGCTGAAAACTGGTTCACTGGTCTGTGATGACAGTCTGGACAACATTGTACACTCTAAAAACAGAACTTGACCGCATAACACGGCGATGACCAATCGCGATTCCGAATGATACCTTTTACTGACCCTATTTGCTGAAAACGGTGGGCGTGCGCCTTTTTTGTGACACTTATGCGCTGGGGTTCATCCCGCAAAGCGGATTTCTGTCTGAATTTGACTCATGAGTGAGTGGGAAACAACCGTGGTTGATTGGAAGCCTGGCAGAGCCATGCCAATGTGGTCGTGGTGATAGGCCAGGGTCATGCTCATTTTCAAGGTATTTTCATCCAGCCAGTAGAGGTCAACCATTCGGAGAATCGGCAGGTAGCAATATTGTAACGGTGTAAGATAACGTAGCAAGATAGTAAATGAGAAGTAGCCAGTAGTGTAGGCTCCAAATAAGAGGAGGTTCTCAGTAAATAGCTGGAGGGCTGCATTCCAACAGAATTGAGTAAGGTGGCGATTGTGTTGAGAGTTGTAAAGGGCGCAGTCCAAAAGGAAGTGTTCCATGGGCTCCCCTGAATGGTCGAGACAACTGGCATCACCCTGTGACTTTATGCTCGTAGACCACTCAGTGTTTGGCTCATTTTGGCTTTGACACACCGATTAAGAGGTGTTGAGGTAAGGTCCCCATTACCCTTCAGCACTCAGCTATAGAATCTAGCCTTGAAAGCGATTCCCTAATACAGCAGACAAATACAAGAAAGAGAAAAACAACGACGTCTTCCGTGCTACAGTACCAGCGGAATGGCGGAGTGGTCTAAATACTCGCTCCATGGCAGTTGTTGGCCGAGCACGGGCCGAAGACTGGGAGATCGCGGGCTGTGCTCTAAGGGGTTTGTCCTGTTCTTTCCCCTCCCGATTTAAGATGCAACAATTCCCTGCGAAGTCAGCCCAGGACACATATGACCTCCGCGTCCGTCATGTCTGCCCGCACCAAGCTAGGCCGACTACGGCGAGCAGTCAGCGATATTACCACCACCACGTCCTACAGTGGTGGTTAACGTGTAACTGTTCACTTCATGCACCCTGTTAGCTTATCTATGTCACATGACCGAGTTGCTGGGCCACTCAGCTGGCATTTTGAACAGAAGCGCTTTTGAAATGGTTCAGCGCAGCGAGCAAGCAGAAGGGTGCTGTCGATCGCACTAATTCAAGAGCCTTCTGCTGTGGTCACAATTTAAAAAAATTTTCGGTGAAAACTTTGCAACGTCTAAAGGATGAAGTACAGGAAAAAATGGGTAAACACCAATCGCTTTGTCTATTTTCGTCTACAGTTGTAGTGCTTATGAAGTTGCTACCATAAAGCTGTTTTATTACTAATTCCTGGAATGGGGAGCTAGAGAGCGAAAGAACAAGTCCTTTTATATGTACCTATACATTCGTTATCCGGTTGGATGTTACCCATGACTCATCACAGTCCACGAAGACTCAAATCGTGACCACATGTGTCATTGTTCTAGGTCCCCCAGCAACAGGTAACAACAAAGCAACCGAGATAAGATAACGTGCCGCAACCTGCAACATTGTCAAGGGGCGTCTCATGCACCGTGACAAGGTACATCGCTGCTGGCTTTTACAATAATGGATGTTAATAGTGCGCTTCCAGTACGTGTACATATGATGTTATACGATAGCTCATGGTGGCTTAAATATTCATCCAGGCTATGCATTATAAGATTATAAGTTATACAGAAAAAGAAAAGCCCGTGGGGCTAAATATTTTACGCGTCAAGAAAACTTCGAAAACGTCGAAAAAAACGCGACAATCGCGTTTCGAGTTTCATCGCTTACTTGCGGTACCTGCCAGCGTACACGCTTTTGTAACCACTAAAAAAAGTCGAGACTGAGTGTCCCTTTCCTCAAGCGAAGGCACATTCTGAATGTATAAAAAAAACTTCTGCAAAACTACAATACTTCCCTCTGTATTTTGTTTTAGTTTCTTTACATTCGTGCAGTATTTTAGCATTTTAAAAGCTCGTGTAACTGACCCTTGAAATATAGAAAGAAAGCTCACCCAAAACGTGGATCCGCAAAAGGAATCCATCACTACTGCAATAGCCTTCCCTCAGTAACCGTGAAGCACTGGACTCTGGCAGCTTCCAACAGAGATAAGGCTAACACGTGTTATCGCTTGGAAACGAAACTTATCTAATGGCCACGTGATATTATCCTCTATGTTTCAAATTTCGCTCTTCGCTCCGCTGGATTTTATCGGCTCATATTGGATACTAGCAAGTCGCTAATCTTGAATTTTGCAACTAAAAAATTACAAACAAGTAACCAGAGCTGTCAGTACCGAAAATAACTTTTTCCGATGTTACAATAATAATGACAATAATAACTATGACCTTAGTACAAGAAGGATATTTCATGTTGAAGGCGAAAGATCACTGGCTAAACTTTTTGAAGATGGCAGCCTCCACGGTGTGAATCAAAGTTAAAGTGTGCAGCATGGCTCGGTACTCGAGGAAGAAGACTCATAAAGGATATACTGCAGCACATAAAAATGACAAGACGAAGCGGAGAACAAAGGATCTTGACCAGGTTCACGTCGACATGAAGCCAGAAAATGCGGACAAAATGCTGAATCAAGAGGTGGACTATGATCTTCCCGGCGCTGCTCAGTATTACTGCCTACATTGCGCGTAAGCTTTTCTGAATCTAGCGAAAGAACACTCCTTGTCGTCTCCTACAGGTGACTAAACGGAATTTACGTTCCCACTAGGAGGTACTTCATTGACAACAATTCACTCAACGATCATCTGAAAAGCAAGAACCACAAACGGAGGTAACGTTGACGATGGCTTTCGAAAAATCCAAACGGGATTTGTACATGTTCACATATCAGATGTGACTTAACATTCTAGTTCTGCAGAATCTGCACCTCGTTCATTTCACTATAGTATCCAAATGCTCGACTCTAGTTCTCCGGCTCTGTTTTAGTTTCTTTTTATGGGTTAAGTACCATGTAATGTGTACTGATGTCGGAATGGCAATAGCTGCTTGAAATTTGTCTGTAAAAATATTGTCAACTTTTTAGGTTGAAGGAATTGGAAGAGGATCCATACACGCAAGAGGAAGCAGAAGCAGCTGCTGGAATGGGAAGCTACACTGCCCCCAAGAGAAGGAAAGTGGAGTCACAGCCACCCAAGATAGAAACTTCTAAAGACACATTAATAAAGTAAACTACCGACTGTAAAAGCTGCAATTTCACAACCACAGACCTCACTCCTTGATTACACAGAGAAATACCCATTGCTAAAGGTGCATCTCTTGTCAAGTTCTGAAGTGCTTTGAAATTCTTTTCAGGTAGAAGTTCTGCAATATCAGCTAGCCTCAGCTGTTGAGTGCAAAGTCTGTTTATTTCAGCAGTTAATAATTGGCCTTAAGCACAGCGCAATCTGTATTCTATGGCCATACTAGCAGACGACATATCCATGACCTCAGATGTTGGATGACCAAAGTTCCCTAGAGAGATAGCGAACTCTGTTCAGCTCTACAGAGATCCAACACCCCTAGATTGGGCTGTTTTATCTTTTTGACACACTCACACAAATAGTGGTCTTTGCAGACATTTTTATTGCACTGTTTTTTGTCTCAACATAGATGGCACAATGAATAGTAACACTTCATCTCGTATGAGTGCAGCAACTGCGTGCTGAAAAGCTCGACATAACACCAGATAGTCAGTTACATGCATGGAACTCGTTTTCTGCTGAAAACTGTAGCTGTTTGTGGGAGGTACAAACTATGTACAATGGAGGGAATACCACACAGAATAGAAGTGACTTAGATTAACCTAGAGAGTAGACAGCTGTCCCCCTTTCCTTAAATAGCTTCTAACTTTCAGGCGACAGTTAGAAGTTCTCCAATAAAGTGACTAGACACCAAGAGATTACAACCCAAGTGCAAAGCGACAGGTCCAGACTGTTGCAATTTGCTTGTTAGCTTACTAGGCAACACATGTTCTCTGACGATTGATCGAGGGCTCTGAACAGAAAGTAGCTCCCTTACTGGGGTTATTGGAGATTTTGTAATTCAATCTTAAGCTACACAACACTCTCTTAGTCAAGAACCTACATGCCATTCACTTAGTATTCTTCTTACAGTGAAGACAAACACCCAACATCTTACTCGTATATTCAATGTCACAGACAGCTGCTCTATAATAACCACCTCCTGTCTGGACAAAATTTAGGAGTAATGCAGATTAGGAAGATATATACACATATATATAAAATGTGAAGAATTAGTATGTGATATGTCAGTGGCAGGATTATTTTCACTTTTAGTATTGAAGCCAACAGCTCAGACTATGGCAAGACTATTTCAAAGTGCAAGTGGAACACCATTTTGTTTCAGATTTGTGTTGTGCAAAAAATCCCGTTCCAGACTTGCCACATAGGTATAACTTATAATATGAGCCCCCAAAAGAAGAAAATATCTACAATTTTAAGTATTACATGGATGTGTTATATGCTGCAGTACACAATCCAAAAGCCTTGGCGACAACAGACAAAATGAAGTTTCCTCCTGGGTAGTCAAGGTATGCATGCTTTAAATAAAAAAAATTCCGTCACACAGATGTTGTAAACTGTGCAGTAACATCAAGCTATTTACAAAACTTTATATACAAAGTTTGGTGCAGAATTCCTGTCTTTGGCTTTCACGTGCTTCCGATGCACATCAAATCGAGAACGGTTTATGTTCCACATTGGTCTCTTTCCGTGTTCCGCTCCTTGAGTAAGAGGGCTTTATCACCACTCTATTACAAGTTCTGGATTCACCCAAGTGTACACTCTAAAAACAGAACTTCACGGCATAACACGGCGATGACCAATCGCTATTCCGAATGATACCTTTTACTGACCCTATTTGCC
>JARGYV010102039.1:0-51668 GCA_029532675.1 Ornithodoros moubata | reverse complement strand
AAAAAAAAAGAACTCCTGGGACGCATGTGTTGATGCCGATACAGATAGAGATCCGCTAGAAACCCGATCGAAACAGGTCTACTGATGCTGTCGATCAGAACGCTGTGTGACAAGGGCAGGCGTCAGCCCTAGCAGCACAATGTACTGAAAGTCGGGTGCATTACGGGTGCCCGTCACGTGTCTGTTTGTCGCTGTCTTTCTGACGTACCGCAAACTTCAAAAGCAACCTTGAGCCATCCGTCCACCCCTATTGCACCAAAGTTTAAGTACATTGTGCTGCCTGGGAGTAGGCGAACACTCAGTCAGAAGTTTAAAGTGCCTCAAGCCACGACCTGTGACTGCTTCTTACACTTATATTGTTGTACTTGATTGCATGTTCAGCTGAATCGTCTTCAAGAAATATCTTGCACTGCTCGTTGGCATCCCATATTTGGCCTGGGTGCTCCTGTGACTTCCAATCGTTTAGCAGCCTAGACTTCTCGTCATCCGCTGCTGTCATTTGCAGGCACGATAGCTTCGGCGAGCTGCATGTAAAAGAAAAAAGAAAGAAAGAAATAAAGAGAGAGAGAGAGGCGACCTCTCTACAAGCAGTGTTTCTTCCCTTCCAGTACCTGTTGAGCTGATCCAAATATATCCTGCTGCACTTGGACCAGACAGAAAGAACGTCGAAACTTTTCCAAGAGGACATAATGTACTTTTTGTCTATGCAGGGATCATTTTTCGGTGGGCCATCGTGATATAACCCAAGGCTGCACAAAGAATAAGAAAGTATCGCTTGGACTCAGTAGCATAGCTGAGGTAGCAGAAGGCATAGGGTTGGGTACTGACTTGTGTCCCAGCTCGTGCGCTAGCACATGGCTGACTTGAATGCCTGAAGACATCAGGGGAACTCCCTCTGCGCCCGGAACCCCGAATTCTACGACCAGTGCGTTAAACTTGCGTTCGCAGAAGCCATTCACCCACGACTTGCCTAAATACAAGTAAAAGCGAACTATTGGTGTTCGGCGTTTCCTGCAAGACTGTATAAGTTTAAGGTTTGAAGACACACGGGACGATTGCTGACCAGCCGGTTAACATCATTAGAAAGAGCATGACATGCTACTGAGAAAAATACAATGTCCATCCCCATTCCACCATCTAGATAGATGACATTCAAATATGTTTGTAAGTCCTGCAGATAGAGATAGTGGGGTTGTGCCAGGTGTGTGTGACGCTTAGCCAATGATGCGATAGGCAAGGATCGTGCTCAGTCGGTCAATAGGTATCACTCAGCAGGACAGTCAGCAGGTAGCCAAATATAGACGATGAGTGAGAAGTAACCGCGTAGCCCTTCGTGATGTACGGTGCACTATAAACTTCGTTTTTCGTTACGTACTATCTTTCTAATTGATGACGTTGAGACGACTGAAAGATGCCCACATTTATATGGCACAATGAGGCACGAGGAGGGAGCACCAGAGTAGCTTATACCGTTTTGAGCTTTTCCTTTTCTTTTTTTTTTCTTTTTTTTCGGACAGCATATCAGTCTCAGTTCTACATACTAACGACATTTGACTTAGTTAGATGTGTCAAAACGTACCTACCAACAACTGTGTTGTATGTCTTTCCGCCGGCAGAACCTGTCATGTCTTGTCTACGGGGAGAGAAGCATATGAAGACACGAATACGCGGCGTATCGTGACCGACAAGAAAATTTGATTACCCAGTAAAGAGTACAGCAACATCCCAGTGTCCCGCCGTTCCTTCTGTGGGATTCTTTTCTTGTTGATACTGGGAGAAGGAATCTAGGAGCTTATCAGCATCTGCATCATGTAGAAGGAGGCCGGGCTGCGAGCAACCGGTAGGCTCTATGTAGTCATTGTCCAGAACCGAACAGCATGTATGCGACAAGATATTTTACAAACTTACAGGTTGTTTTTCTAAGATCTCCATGTGAACTATTTTAATATCCAAGTGCAGGGCCAGTGATGGCGCCTTGTAGTAAACTTGCAGCTTGAAGACAACACAACGAAACAGTGTAGTACGCGCCACTGACTTGAAACTGGACTGACACTGAAAGGGCCCGTGACACCTCGGGGGTCAACTGTTTGATTCCCATTTACAATGAAAGTCCTAAAAGCCGCTGGAAACGCCACCGTTGTTTTTAATTCAGCTTCAAAAATTCCTTTCCTCTCGCCGAATGCTCATTCATGGGAGCCGCCATATTCTAGCGGAAATGCGTAAACGCGACCAGCAAGGCGGAAGCGAGATCCTGGCTCGTGCTACGGATTTCTTGCTACTGGTGGCTTGAGGGCGCGAATCACCCGTAGGTTCATCGTACAAAAGTTTAGCAAGATCATTAAAAGAGTCAAGGGCTTTAATTATTAGTCAGAAACTGCAGTTCATCAAAATTACTTGACAAATTATAAATTAATTAAAATGTAGTACGAAAATGAAAAGTAGTGTGACGTGCCACGTTATGCTGTCAGGGGAACAAGTGTAACGTTGACGTCACAGCCTTCCTCCTCCGGAGGGCAAGGAGAAGCCGCCCAGCGCTTCACGGAGCGTTTGGTTTAAAAAGAAACAACCTGACCAATCATCGCGAAACTTTTCAGGAATGTTTTATATTTTACCCCCTTCAATATTTAAGCAAAAGATCTAAGAAAAATTTGTTGTCTCGGGACCTTTAAACTTTCATTGTGCAACATACCTGACTGAACACTCCTGATAAGATATATCGTAATCTCTCTTTAGATTTGAAGTAACCGATGTTTCCCCGGTAGCAGGCTTCATCGCAGAAGACGCCAACTTCTAAGACTAGCCTTGGATGAAGCGTTGATTTTTGTGCTGAAGATAACCAGACACACGAATAAAAGATGCGCACAAGATATACTCACGTATTCTTTGTATCTTGTGTTCTGCATCTTACATGGCAATTAGCGCTGATCTCGTAACGTGACTCATGTCTGTACTGCTTTGGAGAGTTTACCTGTTTGACCACGTCTTGTTTCAGTGTCTTGTTCCAGTGTTTTGTTGGGTTCTTTACTCTGTTTCAGAACGTGATGATGCCGATATTCTTGGAAACGACAAAATTCAAAATATCATCGCGTCAGTGGTTATGGTACACAAGGCGACACCTCCGATTCAGTGTTGCCATCTACACCAAAAGTACCTACGCAGTATCTGGAAGGGAAACCTTCGGCTCTGATAGGAACTCCAGACCAGATCTTGAAAGAAAAACGTACTCGTTACTGAACAATTTGACATTCCCAGAAAGCAACGCAGAGATAAAAACTTACGATTTCTGTGCCGGCACCAGGTACTGAAATGAGAATGAAAAGAGGTGATGCTTTCGTAGAAAACAAGCTCACGTGCTTATTACAAATATAGGATTACGAATACATTCACGTTGATGGATATCAATCAGCAGCTCTTACCACGATCTTACCGTTAGCCTTGCTGCTAAGCCTTCCCTCCAGAAACAAACAGCCACCGTCAGAAACAAGCAGACAACAGCCTTCATAACGCTCTTCAATTCCACGCAGACGAACAGGCTTTCTCCCACGAACCGTTCAATTCCTTCACCAATATCGGTTCCGATTACGCAATTTCAGAAGAAGGTAAACATCGTAAAGGCTATTGGCCCATAGGTGTGACAACCAGAAGCTTATCGCAGTTGTAGAATAACAGATGTTCTCTGCGAGATGTCTCTTGGGAGATCTTGGGGCTCCTGAGACCATTCCTCGTACTTGTCGGAAGCTTCCCTCATGAAGGGTCTACGCTGCATATATGCGACGCTTAACAGGACCGAATAAATCAGCTGCGTCGTGTCAAGCCAATCGGCGGTACTGTTTGACCCAGTGCGGTCCCTACTTTGGGGCAAAACTTGGACAAAAGACGCCGATGACGCTCGAACAGCAGTGAAAGGGGTGGAACAGGCTGCGTTCGTTATAGTCAGTTCACTTCGACTTTTTTTTTTTTTTTTTTTGTACTGTACGTTCCAGCTTTATGACAGACACGTTTCCCTCACTCCTCAGCGCGAGAGAAGAAAAGGGTAGCAGTACGTGTTCCCATTGATCCAAGCTTCAGGGCTTATCCATTCAGTTTCTTAACCCTTGATAGACCCGTTACACGCAATCTTGTACCTTGAGATGATATCCGTTCTTTGAAGGCAATAGTTAACGCAAAAATAGCAAAGAAAGACAACCAGGTGGCATTTCAGATCAGTTTATCACAAGCTGTACACAACAGGAACAGTGAAGGACTAGAGCAAGTTTGAGATCCGGCTTTACCGTTTGTTGACTAGACTTGAGGGAAGCAGTCTTCAAGTGAGCAGTAAATATTCCTCTTAGGATCACAGCGCTGCGTGCAGAATCTTATAGGCAAAGCACACATTACTTAAGTCATACTTCTTATTTTGAAACGTTCTCAACGCTTGCTCTATACATTTTAGAGGACGTTAAACGCATTGAGTCCGCTCGACATTAGTACCAGAAAACAGAATTCTCTCTATCAATTGAGCGGAGCATGACATGGACTTTAACGGTGAGGACTGACTCAACGATCTCGAATCTTGTTATCTATCCTAAGCTCCCTCAATGACAGAACCTTCACTTCCAAAGAAGCACCTCAGGAACCT
The DNA here is from genome assembly GCA_029532675.1 of Ornithodoros moubata. Lineage (NCBI taxonomy): Eukaryota > Metazoa > Arthropoda > Arachnida > Ixodida > Argasidae > Ornithodoros > Ornithodoros moubata. Next base: position 47,050 of record JARGYV010102039.1, on the reverse strand, counting down.
CAGAACCTCAGTGCCCCTCAGGAACATTTCCCTCAAGTTGCATCCTCAAATCGGCGAGCTAACTTTACACAAAAGAAATGTAATCATCGTCAATGTATTCCTCTTCTGAAGGAACTTCGTCTTGTGGCAATGAATCGCCCGACTTTGAGCCATCATCGTTGTACGTAAAGAAGTCTCTGACACTCGAAGAAGGTTCCTGGTCGCTTGGACGCGCGTTACCCAGGATGGGCACGTCTGCACCACCCTCTACGTCACGAAAGAATACAGACCGTCCTTGTGCTTCCGGTTGGCACACATGGTTGCGGCAGTAGTAGTCTCTTTTGCCGTCGTTGTGGCACCAAGTACCATCGGGAAAGAAAGCATCGCCGAGGTCGTTCAATTCTGCGCGTGGTGTATACCAGGGACCACTGTTGAATTTGCAATAAACTGCGCACGCTTGCCATTTGCGGTCTGCGAGAGAAGTGGTAAGGAAGTATTTCTAGTGCACTTTTGCGTGTCAGTCAGTTAGTGTGACTAATTACAAGAGGATTACAATGTGCTGCAAGACCAACAACTTGAGGACAAGTTCAAGACAAGCGTAAGATCCAGCATTCGATGATGGAAGACTAAGCTACCAACGAACGTCCAAGAGCTTTGACACATGCGAAAGTGCGTCGTTGTTTATAGACTCAATTTCCCTTCAGATGAGCTGTCCTTCCGAAACGGGCTTCTAGGGCTACGGTTATCTCCTTTACTCCCGACTGTCGTTTTCCTGTAAATAACAACCACAAGAAGAAATGGCGTGACTTACCCTCTTTATGTTTTACTTGTGTGCCGAGAGGGGACAAATCGTTAACCACTTTCTTCCATTCTTCACATCTCCTGCTCGCATAAGAAGCTGCACTCTCACGACTGGAGCATAACTGATGAAGTAGAAGCACGAAGAGAGAAAAAAGATTTCATGAAGACTACGTAAAGGTACATGAAAATGTCTTCACTTACGCTGCTGTCGTCACACAGCTTAATTCTGAAAGGGTCCCCATCACAATAGTGCGCTGTGTTTCTCGGACGGGGACTGTCGCAATTTCTATGGTCCCTGATAAAACCTTTAGAGTTACTGATGCAACCCGATGTGCAAGTTCCATAAGACCAGTCGCTCCAGCCACCCTCTACCATGTGTAGGGTCTCGCCTTCAGCAGGAACGCATTTTCCGCTGCGACACCACTGCAAGACAAGAGAATATTCTGAAAGAGCAAGTGAAAAGAGTCGAGGTGAGCGTACCTTCTGATCACCACAAAAGGTTCCTTCCAGAGCAGGTCCTGCCTTGTAGTACCCCATCCTGTTTGGTGTCTTGCAGGTGACTCGTTCGCAGACGTCCTGCAAAAACGGATGTTTCGATTTAACAACTGACAAGTTATGGGTTTGAACTGCCCGTGAGAAGCTCAACGGTTATGCGCGCTATACGATAACATTTATATATTGCACTTTTCATGAGTTAACCTCCAGTTGTATCGCTCATATCATGTCATGCGAACCATGCCAGAAAACATACTGTGTTGATTTCCCTTTTTTAAGGCAGGAGACTACTAAGAGGCTTACGCCAATAATGGACGAATTAAAGAGCGCAGCGTCCTCATCGCGTAGGAATATCTTGCACTGATCGTGGGCGTCCCACTCCCGCCCTGGAAGGTCCTTGAACTTGTCGTGCTGAAGAGCAACATGGGTCCCGCTCGGTTTATCCGACAAGCAGCTCGAGTCGCTAGAACCAAAAAGCGATAGTTTAACACGCAACCTTCAGGAAGGCTAGTTTTACAACTTACCCCATCTTTACGACAACTTCCGAGCTGCAGTCAGACCACGTGGTTTCCCCTTTGGTTCCTCTGCTGGGAGACATGATGAACCCGTCGGACGGGCACTTATTGTTCGGCGGGCCGTCGTGAAGCATACCTAAACTGCGGCAGGAAAGCGATAAAATCAAAGTCAGCATGTAGCCATTGTCTTTTAGACGACATGTTTACTTGTGCCCAATCTCGTGTGCCGCAACAAAAGTCGAAGTCCATCCAGCTGACGGATATGGTTTCCCGGTGTCTGTGGTGCCGCCAAACTCGGTTATAACGCAGTTATAATCTTTGTGACAGACGCCTCCCACAGGAGCCAGACCTGTTGGACGTCACAGTATATTAGCAATCTGGAAGCTTATAGATTTGTAACTGACGTACCCATTGTCACAGCATTCTTCTTGCCTCCATCCGTGCCGTAAAAGTTGAGGCTGTGAACAGTGGGATAAAGAAGTATGGCCAGAAGCCTCTGGGATGTGGAATATTCTACATCAGCAAGCGAAACTCACCCCGAGAGATAAAGAGCTGAGTCCCAGTGTCCTGGATCGGAGTCGTCCCCAGGATTTCTTGCAGCCTGATACTTGCAGAAAGATGACAAAAGACTGTCGCGGTTACCGTCGTGATGAGGCAGGTCATTCTATAATCCGTAAAACACAGTTAGGTTCGTTCGGACACATATAATTTTTGAAAATAAAAGGAGGCCGCTGCTTGAAAGGCAATAAAACATATTCTTACGGGTTGTTGTTCTTGAAGTTCCATGTGCACCAGTGATATGTGAACTTTCTCCTTCATTGAGGGCTGAATGTAGAGCGCTTGAATCTGAACCAGAAAGAAGAAAATATTTGCTATTCCGCCCTATAAAAGGCAGAAGAGCGCCTATACCTGATTGACGTAACCCAGGACGATATCAGTGAGCTTAGCTTCATCCTTGGTGAAATCCATAAACAGCTTGTACGCTGCCTCGTCTACGAACACTCCAAGTTCCAGAAACTTTGGCTTAGCGTTTGTACGCTGCTGAAGGATATCCGAAACGAAATCCATGACACCGGGGTCCCGCTTGTTTATGGTAGTAAAATTTCGCCTACAACATACAGTTATTTCACCATGGCATACATCCATCACATATCATCGAACGAAGACACTGATGGAGGCGATCTGCCGCTAGGTGAAAGACACACACCCCATGCAGTCAATTCACATTGTCATGTTCGCCGATTTGGAGCATTGAACGTTCACTGAGGAAGTTAACTCAAGAACAACTTCATCAGAAATCTCACGAAAAACCAGCAGAAAGGTCTTTCTGTGCCCCCTTTTTTTAATAACAACTTATCTGAAAAGATCTTTAAAAACAGCTCTATGCCTCTCATGGCGTTGTGTGCTCCGGAAGCGATCAATGATTCTTTAACCGTTTCTTCTAGCGTTACATCAGCGTGTTGCAGAAATGCCTAGAGCGCATCAGGATTTCTCTTAATTATACTATCTCTAACTCTTCACTTCTTCGTCCTGCTGACGACCCAGTAAGAAAAGCATGAACCGATTAAAAGATACGAACTCACCTTTGGGGATGAGGGTATCTCCTCGGCGGTGTTAGAGGTCGCCTTTGTTGTGGACTCTTCGTCCGCCTATCAGGGTGCCGGTGTCTGACAGGAGGACGAAGGGGATAACCCCTGTTATTCCAGCCAGGAGGATGCCATTCATCGTTCCAGTTAACCGGTGTTTTATCTGCGGGATCAATGAAGAAAAACAAGCCTGTAACCACACACGACAGACGAGCAATCCTACACTCACAATGCACGATCATTCAGGTGGAACTATTAACCCTTTTGACTCCTTCTTTAAGATCACCTAACATCTGTGACATGCTTGAAGCAGTTCAGCAGCAATGATTTACTTGGCGGTCTCATTACTTGTAGGGCGCGTTATTAAAAAGAGATGCAGTAATTGCGCCCTGCACAATAGAAAGGTCGTCAACGTCTGGCGGCAGATGTGGAAGAGACACAATTCCGCCCCATGTTCTTCGAGGGCGTCGCCCGCGGTCCTCCAGGAAGGCCTTGGACAAAAGAACGGCGCTCCGGTGTTGACGAGGCACTGACACACATTTTGAGGACGATACACGAAGGAGGTTTGTGCGACAGGGCGAGTATTTTTAGGAGTTGCATGTTTTGCTGCATAACTGAGACTTGATGCACACTCAGACAGACATGTCACGGTTATAAGAAGACCAGAGATTTTCAGGAGGCTCTGTTGCGGGTTGCGTGAAAGGAAATCTTGCAGCTCTCTTGCTGCAGCATATGCATTTCCTTTCTGCATTTTTAAAAATGATCTGAATGTAGCCCCTTGTCATACCGAATGCATTATTTGATAGTGTGACATTAGCTAAGGTAATAGGGTTGAAGGAAAGCACCGTTCATATGTACATCCTTCAGTCGGCCAATGGTATGACTCTCATTCCCCCAATGAAACAACCTTCTTGATTCAACCTTCCCCCGCACCTCCTCGGTCAATCCGTGTTTAGTTTCTGTCACTGTACATGATTCTTTATAGCAATATTTCTTTTCTTCTTCGACTGTTTTGTGGAGTGTCGAAAGGTTTCATTTACTAATCCACAAACTACAACTCTGCGAGCAATGCCATTACCACCATAGCTATTCGATCGCAGTGACTGGAAAGTCGATTCGCCCCTGACGTGCTGCCAAAGGGGCCTCTATCACCTGCCGTTCTCTAAATCTGATTCACTGTCGAGTGAAACAAAAGCCCTTCTCCTTTTGGCACTGGCAGGCTCCCAGTGGGCCGCCGAGTGCTAGATGCCGGAAGGCCAAGGACGCTGGGCTTCCGTCTTTCTACCTGCTTTCTCTGCCTGCCTCCATCCAAGGGCGTCAACTAATGCAGTGTGCAACTGCTCTACTGGCAATGACCCATATCATCTGATCGTTTCGCCGCGTTCTGATCGTGATCGTGTCTCAGTGTAAGAGATACACGCAAAAAGGAACGACGTTAGCTAAAATGCGGAGACACGTTATGAGCTTTACTCACACTCGCGGTAAAATGCACTTCTCAGAAGCCGCTGGTATCTTGCTGAATGGACAATGTAGTTTAAAGAAAGCTATCAAGTAGTTATTCCCAGTACAGAAGCACAAGGTGACTATCATGTACAGTTTAGGATGGTGTCGTGCCGTCACGTGACCGGCAACTCAAACCGGCAATCATATAAAAATTGGTGTCTGATGTTGATATACGTTTACGAAAGATGGATTGACATCTGACGTTCTATGACAAGAGCAACAAATAGGTGAAAACGATGAGTTTCGCTGCAGTGACAGCTTCTTCGGGTTTCACAGCTATCTGGAACTAATCACGGATGAGCGTTCGTCGAAATGCTTGAACCTGTGTGGGACATTTCCGGCGCATGTCAAAAGATCCCCAGGTGGTCGAAATTATTCGAGGTTATGCGTCACGTGTAACGTGACGCCACCTATAGGCATATAGACCGCACGTGTTAGATTAGAAATGCTTGAATGCTACGGAGGATAATAAGAAAAAACGCGAATTAGTTTGAAGTTTAGCACCAAGAACATTCAAAGCCGCTAATATTTGTACGGAACTTTGATATATATATTCTTGTATCATATAATAGTGGCTTCCAAACTTGGGCGACGCGAAATGATTTTTCTGTTAGTGTGACCCTTTCTATCAGCCCTCCAGCTTCCACCATCCCTTGCACATTGAGCGTACGCGTAATCTGCGCAGGTAAAACCCAATTTAAGCTATAGCGGAACACATAACGTACTCAGGACCCACTTGACACGAATATCCGCCAGCGGAAAATGACGCATCTCTGGCGCGAGTGTCAACATCCATCCATCAATATGGGTCACGTGTGACACTCGGAAGCCACCTGGAAGGGAAATGAGCCAGAGACACGCTTAGGCGACGCTTCAATGCACGCTTCAACGGTTCCAACAACGAAACTCTCGTCCTTCTTGCCTTTGTCATTGGTACTACGCGAAGGGAATTGCCCAAGGCGATAAGCTTCCTTGGACGGACAGGGCTATATGGGATATTTATTTCCTAGTTGCCTTCCTGTCTTTTATAAACAGCCGAGTCTTCATAGCAGGTTCTAACATAAAGGTCTGTGGCTACGTTCCTCGGGGTGCCTACGAGCCATGCATCAACGAACCTTGCAACTGCCACGAGCTAGACAGGAGGCCGTAAGCATCACCAGACTCTTTATCAGAGGGTGAGGATTCCACAGAACAACACATGAGGATGGTGTTTCGAGTGCTTCAGCCTTTATGGAATGTACTATTCAACTGGAAACATCACCTAATGAACTTTTTTTGGTCAGTCACCGCACTACGGTCGTCGTTGCTAATGCGTACGCAAGCAAAACTGGTCGTGAACCAACATCGCCTAATGCGAAATTTGTACAAGTTGATTGTCGTGGTGGTTATTATTATTTGTTTGTTTCTGCAGTAGCCAAATACGTCGGGGAGGGGAATTCAGTGCTTGGTCAGCAAAATCAATAAATGAATAAATGATAATTTTACCATTGGGGATTCGGTTGTCCCAATCAGGATCCCGGTGCCAAGCGCTGTAAATAACGTGCGGCACTTCTTCTGTTTCCACTGGTTCTTCTAATCGAGAGTCCAGTGAAAAGGGATCGTAGACCATGTGTCTCACGCGAGATGGCAGAGGCCGAACCTCAAAGACATCCTCCGGCATCAGCATAATACCTGTCTGTAAGGATATCGGCTCTGAATGCTTGAACACTCGAATGCTCTAGGAAGACATGAGACACCCTTCCTGGAGGAAACTTACCAATCCACTTTCGTCTTCACATTCACTGAAGGCAGCAACGACACTTTCATTATACCCGATATAATGACAGTTCCGTATTTCGCCTGGTAGGAATTCCTTAGAGCCATCGGCCCTAGTCTTGATCACCTACAAAGACAGCGAATTGCCCTTCAAAGCGGTCTTCTGAACGTGGGTCTTCGTGGACATAGGTATAACGTCATCCGAGATACATTCTTTTAAAAATTACCTTCATGAACTTTAGTGTACAGGAAGAGTTTCGTAAACAGCACAGATTTCTGCACACGGGACAGCACAGTTTGCTATCACGACGAAGACCTGCTACCCGCTCCCCTATATACCACCATCACTACTCTGGGGGAGAGCGGTTAAACGCAGCTAAACTTCAATGAATTTAGCAATACAGTTAGCTCGTTTTATTCATCATAATCATGTCGCTCATGATCACAGTTGTCTCGCGACGTAAGCCCACCAATTATTATTATTATTATTACTCATCAGTTTTCTTCTTTACTTGACACAAAATGCCGATTAATACCTGCAAATCTCTTCTGAATAGAGCATGATTCGTTTTCAGGTCCAGCTGCATATCCTTTCCAGAAACCTGGGCCTGGTAGAGCAAAGAAGAATCCACGTGACTAATGGCCGGTGATCTAACATGACGTCGGAAGAGCCTATTGTCTGCGTCGGGGCGTCGTGGTAGAGACCGTCTGATTCGGACGTTCACCAGTTCGTACCTTGGCACTGCGGAAGTAACGAGTGTGTGGAGGGAAACGCTAGCGTACACATGACCTCCGGCGCGTGGATCGCTGTTTGATCGCTTAAAAGAGAGTCAACAGGAGGACCTTACCCTGAGCGTGGTCTTCTACTTGAAATAACTGGGTCAGTTCTTCTTTGGTAAGCATCGTATGGATGTTAGCTTTCATCTTTAAAGAACAAAACAGTGAGGAGGTGAAAAATGTGCGCCCAACAACGATCTCTTAGGTTATGGATGATATGGGGGGAGGAGTGATGCTTCAATTGTTTGGCACAGCAGAGCGGAAATGGGGTGAAAGTAGCAAACCATAGGGAGGCAGGACTAGGACTAAGAAACGGACTTTGGGTATGGCTATAACAATAATAACAAACAATAATACATATAATACTGGTATGTTTGTGATCAAATTGATATTACAGTAATGATTATGAGTAAGAACGTTTGCCACACGGAAGTTGGTTGGCCCACATGATGCTGGTAGGAAATGTGGTGTAAAAAGAATGCCATAGTACGAGATGGTGTATGCTAAGCTACACTTGATGAGCGAACATTGAGCAGTAAGGGAGCTTTTACCTATCTACGAAAAATGGCTGCTAGAGCAAAAACCTAAGACAAGAAGATAAATAAATATATAAAAGTAAAGAATGAAAGAAGAAAGCGGTACAAGATAAATCCCGAATATAATGTGCTGGGGAAGAAACGGCTTCAAAATTTGGCAGTAAGATGTGGTTTACGTTGTCGCCGGTCATTGACGTTCGACGTACAGCTCCAGAGCAACATAGTCTTTGCCGGGTCGAAGATCAGCTGTCGGTATTCCCGGGAAAAATAACTGCGGAATCGATGACACATCTTCACCCCCGGCATGGATTAACCCCAGACTAGAAGAGGGGTAAGAAACGCGGGATGCAAGAAGATGCTGAGTACCAGTTCTCAGAATCGCGCAAAGGAAATGGGGGCTTGTGTTTACATTTTGACGACGAATTGCGAGACGACGTGACTGCACGTTAATGTACTCGACGGACGTATGCCATAGTTATATGTATATGGCGCCTCGTAGCTTCTGAACGAGGTCTTGTTCAATCCCTTCAAAGTACGTTACGTCTAAGAATCTGGTCGTAGTGATGAATCTTTGGCTTCTCACCTGAAGGCAATGTTCATCTCCCTCATATGTCGTGTGTCGGGGCCGAGAATTTTATTTATTTAGGTCCTCGCAGTGAGACACGGAGTGAGGGGCTCGATGACTTTGGCAGTTCATTCCTGGCCAGTATTATCCTTTATCCTCTCTTCTCATACGTGCTTGCATTTCATATCCCCTTTTTCATATTGTGAAATACGCGTTTAACATACTGAAACAGTTGACCCAACTGTCAATGTTTAACGATGTTGTTTTGCTCTATACTCTGATGACCGGTGATGAAAACGGTTACTGCCGCATTTGCAATTCGTTCATGTGTCCTCGCAAAGTTGCACAATATAAACATATAGAATAATGCTTTACGGCTGCTTAAAAAATGAAGCAAAATGTACTTGAGAAGGTCTCTCGCTTAGCTTATCCCATTACCTGACCCGTCCCTGATCCCATCTTGATCCCATTCTAGTGCCCCTGTGGCACTAGAAGTCTTTCTGTAGCTTTAACAACTGAAGAATTTAAGTAGCGTTCAGTTTGTTATTACGGTCAAGCATTAAGTTATAACCTTTATTGTCTCAGAAACCTAGGGAATTATGGCAATTTACCTGGGTTTCCAATCGGAAAATATCCCACGAAAGAGAGAAACTGCGACAGCCCCTTATCCAGAAATGAGCTGACTCACCTTTGGACCAGTGGCCGCTGCACCTTCCAGCAGAAGCGCAGTTACCACAACCACCACCACAGCGCGGGAAACAGCCATACCTTCACCAGCTTTTCTTCCACATAGAACCACACGAACACACCCACCACGCGACAACCTTTTTTTTATATGTCAAGCAACGAAAACAAAGCAACGGTTCGCAAGAGACAGAGTTATGGAGACTGAGCTACCGGCATTTTTATGTCTTCCACCCGCAGATGCAACCCTGCCGGACACCCCTGTGCTATGGCACACCCCTCCCCCAGTGATCCTTCTCACCCGCCAAGTGAGGGTATGACCCCGATTTCGCTGCCGCCGCTGCTATTGTTTCATCCACCATTTCGTCACTCTCCTCCCAATTACGCCCTCCTCCTTTTCGGAAATGCTGCATTTTTATTGCCATTTTTGTTTGTTCCTTCCTGAGTCGTAGCTCGGAGGTAGGGAAACACTTCTCTAAACCAGTGCGAATTTCGGCTTCTCCTGGCAATATGTCTGTTCCGGGAAAGTATCTTTTTTCTTCCGCATCACACTACCTCTAACTGCTGCGAAAAAAGAAAATTGTCTTTTTCGTAGAACACGATTGATCAGCAAAGAAATGAGGACGACATGAGACTCAAGTTACGAACATATGCCTTAACTGTTTCAGCGTTTTTTTTTTGTTTTTTTTTCTGTAAAAAACAGAAAAAGAGAGAAAGAAAGAAGTCGTGAAAATGAAAATCGTGTCTTCATAACCTTGTGAGTGTTCCGTCCATACTGAACAGAAGAGTTGCCCGTGGGCCTTACGATACATCATGTCTTCTTTTTAAATTTATTTCTTCCAGAAAATGGAAAGTAAAAAGTCAAACGTGGTTACTAGACTTTATTAGTTGTGCAAGGAGCGACTGCTCAGAAAAAAATGGATGTTTGCATTACACCGCCATTCATTGATCAATAAATATATCAACGCTGTAACATGGACAAATGCTGGTATTCTTATCTTTTACTTTTTACGCCCGGAACCCTTCTGTTCTCGCAAAAAGCCAACTTTAAAGAACCATCGATTAAGCTGCCCGAGAGCAGAATCCATCCATCACAGCTTTCGGTGTGACGATATTTTGTCCCTCATTTGTTTTCCCTTCCCCTGTTTTGTGTTATAGTTATGCGGGATTCCTAACCGAGACATGTGGGTTTCACGACATGATATATAGACGGTCAAGTGGAAACACTCTCAATGTCAACGACCTTCTTATTCAGCAACAGGGAACAAAGAGTTCAAAGTCAACACCTTCAAACGTTTGCTAGAATAACTCGACGAAGAGTACGGGCGTACACGTACGTACGAAGTTACACCGAATCTGCTACATGTGATCACAGAGAAGAAGAATGTCCACTTGGGCGGTCCTATACGTACACTGATTCCATGGATAAAAGAACTCGCGTTGCTGTATGACCAAGTCTATATGACTTACAGTAGCACTCAGTATAAACATAGATAAAGCACGCACTCCCTGTGAAAAGAATACATTTTATGCTTTTAATCGTACAAGACTGGCAACTTATAGCGCCAGCCTTGCGTCCTTCTAAGGAGACATCTGTAGCCTGGCAAAATGACTATCCCGCCATGGCCGAGGACATCCTCTCTCAAGTGTCCACCCAAAGACGAAAGTTTTTTCGCCCTTGCATGGTTGGGAGGTGAAAAGAAGACACCCCCACAGGCCACGTATTTAAAGGAATGCCTAATGACCCTCTGCTGGGCTAATAGTACACCCACACATTTCACAGGGACACAATTGCACAAGGCATTGTATATATCAGACAAGGACGGTGTTCTTAACACCCTGCCAACGACAGCAAAACGAGTATACTACTACTCGTTCATATTATTCGAACGAAGATGGACAAATGCGAGCAAAGTAATGTTTCCAGCAGCGCACGTTGTGTGCAGGCAGGGAAAACATGATCCTGTTACCGATTTGGAGTGGGAAGCCCAATTGAGGTCTGGGACACTGTTCACTGAGAAGCAGCTTTTCACTCAGGGGCATCGGGGGAAAACGTTTCCGTTGGAAAACAAAGCCAACGTCACTACCTTGGCCACACAGAGTGACAATTGAAAAGGGCACGATATCCGTGCCCAATGTAATCGATATTGCTTTGCTCAATGTTGCGTACCGGTACTGAATGGGGTTAATCACTCAGCTCCACTTGGATGACTGTCACGTTCACTCTCATCCCAGTGACGTCATTGATCCGATGCCTCTTCCATGGGAGAATCGTGAACAACAAACACGCTCGTAGGAAAGCTTCGTGGAATGTTACTCACTGTAGGCGCTGCTGTAGCGATCGGGCGTTAAAGGCCATTACTAAGAGAGTTGGTATGGATGCAAACAAACCTCATATGTCGCATAAAAAAAAACTCGAGAGGGGTGTCGACGGAATCGTCATGAACATCGGGCATGAACGAGGAGAATGAAGTGAAGAATGGAACCGTATGGCCAAACGCCGTCCTGACTAATGGCCAGAAAGGGGAAGGCGGAAGAAGAAGAAGAACAGGCTGGAGGGTATCTCGGTTCATAGTGTTACGTACAACACGACATTTTGGCGTCGAGAGACCATAACTCTACTTCTACAATTGCTGATTGCTTCTGCATTGACCCGCTGCTTGCAACTGAATTTTCCAACCGGAATAAATGAAAATAGCAAAGGAGGGAATGCGCAGTGGCAGTCTGTTTTTACGGTCTTGGCACGCATTGCCTAGATATCGGTTCTTCGTGCACATGCCACTTCTCGATAACGTTCAAACTATTCAGAGGTGCTGAATGTAAACAGCCCTGAGCGATTCCATGAAAAGTCCTAACCGGGACAAAGACCTCTGGCATAATGACACGCTCAAAACAGCAAAACTTAGTGTTATAGTGCTCAACAATGTCGCTACTGTTTACAAGTTACACACGCCAGCGGTCCCTGCCCCTCTCACGACCATAAATTAATCTCACAACCGCATCTATTTTCTATAGTTTATGTTATCGTTAGTGCGAAATACATTTAATACCGGATTTTTGAGAGCGGTACTCCTGTGTCACGCACATGCCAATTCTCTTATCTAGGAAACCGAATGTACGCTGAGAAAGGAGGTCTTCCCTGTCTAGGTCACGTCACTTGACCTTGAACAGCATCATGCTTCGTCTGGCGCAGCTATTACTTGAAGTACACCCAGAACGGGAATGAAATCAGGTTTTTATTTCTTTTTAGTATTCCGGCATATTTTTATAGAAGAACTCAAATATATGTGTCACGCGTTCTGTGTCAGGTGATGGGATTTTAGCGTCTCCGTTCTTTCTTTCATTTTTGTTACGTGCCACACTTTTTTCTCTTTTCTTTTTTGCAAGTGTTGATAAGAGCAAACAACAAAAGTGTTGCTTTGCTCTGTTGTAAACAGTTGGTTGGTAATTGGTATTGGTTTCCTGTAACATGCGAGGTTTTGGCGACTGGAACGGCGAAAGCCGAAGCAGTGGGCATAACAGCATCAGCATAAAGAACCAGCCAGACACCGTGAAACTTGTTACCACCTGTGAAGAACTTTCCAGGTAAAAATCAAACGCATACAGGAACGCTTTTTTTATGCTCGGACTCTTATCGCATTCGTCACCTATTTCACGTTTTATTTCTGTAGCACAAGGGTGCACGAGATTCTTTGGTACATACAAAGATGCGGCTAAAAACAAGACTTTGCAGCCGGAGGATGTGGGAGGTAAAAAAAAAAAAAATGAAATAATGTTGTTGCAGGCAACGTTCGAACGAACATGTGCAAGCAATTTACCAGAAAACATTTTTGTATAAATACAAAGCGTTTGTTTTAAACTTGGCCGAGTTAGATAGAAGGCACAGTGGAAGAGGACGATCCAGCATCATTCCCCGCGGCTTTCCAGGCATCCTCGTCTCTTCGATGTGTTTCCCTTCGTCTGCTACGCCGGATTAGTTCCCGTTTCGTTCGAAATGGAATCGGAAAATGCGTCACAGGATCAAGGCGTCGCCTAACCTGAATACTGTCGATCTGAGACGAAGAATCGTGTTTGAAAACTAAAATTGAATGAAAAGAAACATAAAAGCCCAGCTTTATGGCTTTAATTCCAATAGCGGCACGCCTTCGAAACAACGACCCATAAGACGAGGAATTACTGGTGAAACACCCGGATGTGGGGATGCTACCTTCAAAACGTATGTCTGAGCTTAAAGCTGTGAATCACAAAGAGACCTATATTGTTCCCAGAAGTGAGGGCATACGGATGGGTTATGCCAGCGAATGACGAAAAAATCATGTGTGTCAGATCATCAATGTGGTACGGTACAAATAAAAGCTATTTAGTTGATCAAATCGAATTATCGTTAAATCTTACCATCACATTATCTTAATTCAACCAGTCAATCATCTCTGCTTCACTTTCAATACAGTGTATTTTCAGGTCAGAAGCCAAGCCGAAAAAATCGATATTTTGTGACATCACCTTGAGAAGGCAACTTATCTGCATCGCTTCTGCACTCGTGAGAAGTTTTTGTCAATCTACCCCACGTTTACCGTCAACAGGAAAAAAAACCGAGTGCGCAGTAACGATAATACGGAAGTCAAAACAACCTATTGGTGAGAAGTGAAGTTTGTTTGTTCCTGCTGGCGTGTAAACAGTACTGATTTCCATAGTGCATCAGATACTCCTGTCCGTGCTAGACAGGTAAGGAGAAACGGAAACGGCTTCCTTTCACGTAGTGGTGGAACGTAGCGGATGTTCTACTTCTGCAGGCAAACATATTTTTGTTCGGTAGAGTCTGCAAGGACAGTCACTTACCGTCACTGAGAGAAGCTGTTATCTAAAGAAGCTCTACTACTAGCACAGTGATTGACGCGTAAACCTTTTATCTCGGAACGTTCACGTTCAAGGCAAAATGTCTACCTGGCTGCAACCTAATATACTGAACGCGACGCCGTAGGGTGGCACTCTAAAAATATACACTAAAAAACGAAAGTGTATAGGAAAGTGGGAAGATGCAGGCAAAATCTTTGAGCCAGTCGATCTTTGACCTTGCAGTTTTCTGTGGTGTTGGGAGCCCTCACACTTTCGTCTTCGCCGTGATGATGGCATACAGGATACTGTGATAATTTTAATTTGGACAAACGCACAAAATGTAAGAATTCAGCTATTGAGCCTTCTTAAGTGAACCTTCTGCTTGTCCTTCCATGTTTCGAAACGAAAAGTCGAAAGCCTGATACTCTTATGGTTCTTTGAAGCTTCTTTCCAAGTGCATGCCATCCGAACAAGGCAAGCAGTACCGTAATTACAAGCCAGTTCCAACGCAGATAAAATGTCGTCTGGCTTTTCGTTTTTCTCTGTTGAGGCAGGAAAAGCGTCCAACTGAAAAGATCATCGCATATTCTTTCCCTTGACTGCACCAGGTCTCCACTTCTTGCTTCGTATATCATTAGCGCAGTAACTTTCTATTTCTGAACAAGAATAAACTTTTCCACGCGTATTTATTGTCTGCTTATGTATCCTACGGTCTTATCAGAAAGCCAGATATAGCAGCACGTGGAGAGTGGGGGTCTCCGTACTGTCTACTACAACGCTCGCCAACATCGTTACGGCTAATCTCACACCACCGGGACGACGCTGTCGAAGCGGGCCGTGTTGCGTCATGCAGTGACGGAGACTGCCACTCTGCTCACCGACAATATTGTAACGGCCATAAAGATAGGGACACTTGGCAGAGGCAAAATCATTACGCGGAAAAATACATGTATGATAGAGAAAATCATTTATCCCCTACATCGGAACTGTGAGCTGAGCTTTATCCGTGTCAGGTTGTCATAGCTGGCAAAATATTGGCAATTAGGCATGAAGGGCGTAGACGTAGCTTCCTTCCTTTTATTCTTCTCTCTTTTTCTTTTACGTGGGAGGAACATGCTCCACAGACTGAGACTGGTATAGAAGGCTGTTGGAGGCAGGAATTAAGCGAGCATCGTGGGACGTGTTCACTTCAGTCACTTCTTCACCACCTCCTGGCCGAAACGTGCGCTCAAAAACTGAGAAAGCAGCGAAAATGAAAAGGATACTGTCAAAACGAAAGCATTAGTATTTTGAAATATTTTAAAGGTTCTGTAAAACAGTCGAAGTATGGCTTTCGACTAAATTATTAGCTTTCGAACGAATTTATAGTCAAAATATTAATAATTGTTGGCTTTACGTCGCGAAACAACTGTGATCATGGGTGGATGGCTCTCTATTGTGCGCCGAAATCTCGACACACGGCCATTTTATATCCCTCGCGGAAGAGGGCGTGCCTGAGCAATCCGTACCTTGTCGCCGAATTGCTGGCGTCCTCGGCCGCGGTCGAACCTGCAACCTCCGGGTCGGAATGCGAACACTCTACCAAGAGTGCCACCAAAGTCACAGATATACAGTACATTAGCACAGTATATAGCGTATAGCACCAAACGACTTATACCATTGCAGCCAGTCAGTACTAAATGTCTTCCTACGCGAACCCTTTCTTAAATGTAGATACTCAGTTGCAGGTAAGTGTTTCAATTTTTCACTTTAAACTAATCAGCTGTTCTAAACTTTAAACCCACGCATGTAGCTAAAAACGCACGAAGTCACGGTTGTATACCAAATGCGCTAAATTCAGTGCGCTGAGCGCTACTGGAGCACCCACTAAGATGCGACGATGATACCACTGAATCTGAATTAAGTCTTCTTTTCCTTTTTTTTTTTTTTTTTTTGCCATTCCAGGAATTTTTGAGCAACCATACAACCATTAGCGTACAATACGACAAAGAACTGCATCAGGTGGCTGCCACGTGATTAACTACTTCTTTCTGTTATCAAAATCGCAAAGTTCCCGCGCGTGCGACGGCGGTCATTCAACCTTTATCGCACCCTTGGATCGCGTCGAACGTATAGCGATGAGCAGCAAGGTCCACCATCGAGACAACCTTGGTTTGCTTTTCTTGTTCCCATATAGGCTCCATTTATCACTAGCATGATCAGGCAGAACCCGAGATTACAACCGCTTCATCTCCCGGTTGTACGATTTGCATACAGGAGCCTTACCACTTATGTAACCAAATTATCACTCAACGCTGTGTTGGCTGAGGAGAAAGCATCGATAGTGAGGCGCTATAGACAGCCTTACTACTTGCGCCTTCTCTTAAAGAACATGCAACATCCGACATGAGTGGACTTGCGGAAACTAAAAGATGCAAAGTGGACAAGTCACCAGTTTTTAGAATAGGTCCACTCATGCCGAAAGTCCACTTCTAGAAATCTTAACGGCACGGCAATACGTGGGGCAGGAATCCCGTGAAATGTTCGACTTTTTGCTGTCCAGAACAGACTACATAATGAGTCCTGAACAACCAGGATGATGCATCTTGCTGTTGTAGTCATGGAACCGAAGCGATAAGAGTAAGCAAGCAATCACGAGAGCTTAGAGCCTCTCTGCAAGGCTAAATATAGTCAAGCACACTACAGTTCCAATGGTGTGGACATGTTTGACATATGCTAATGAATGAGCACAAAACTCTCAACACGGCTTAACGGTAATCTGACTTAATGAAGAAAACCAACAGTGGAACAGGAAAAACAACGTAACTTCTCGCTGAGCCACTGCACCCCCTAGCCCAACATTCATCATCCCACCAGCCTCCGTTGCAGTTGGCATCTTAACTACGAGTTACTGATACTAAATTAAGCAGCTGTATACTGATTTACGAGAAAATGTATTGAGTACAGTTTAACTACACGAAGATCAAGCACTGCCCCTGGCCGATCATTTTTATGGGCAGTTTTCGAACGGAAGACGAATATTTATTATTGGACTCTTTTTCGATGATGGCACGAAAAAGCGTAATACAGAGGTCGACCCAACAGTGTAAACCGATTGTTTTCAGTGTGAAACCAGTGTGTTTCTTAGTGAACAATTAAAAAAACACAGTTTGACTTAGAACAAGGTTCGCCGCGCGATGTCCTTGACAATATTATTTTTGGGAACGCGTTCTCATTCAGAAAAGGTGCTTTAGACGTGGTATTAAAGCTTCAGTGTTCTCATACTGTTTAGGTAAAAATATAAGTTGTACACATTGCATAATATATAGGCTAGTAGCGAAATATCTTGGTTGGCGAGGTTATAAATTCAGTATCCATAATTCTCAGGATATGTGGTGGCATATTGCACATCCTTGCACCTCGAACGTAAAGATCAATTCATCAATAGCTCGGGTGTCCACAGATGTTTCTGATTTGGTTCAATTATAATTAATAAAAAGAAGAGGTTAAATGTGTCTCTAATAAAGCCTGAGACCAGGGGGACAGAAAGATGACACGACAGAGGTGTTCGCCAACACCTGCTCGTCCGCGGTCCTTTGCGTTAAATCCATCTCCTGAAGAGTTCCGCTCCTAAGTGAGAGGCTAACAAAGTACTATCAAGAGGTAATGGGCAATAGAAAGAGGGCTCCTCATACATTACCCCAACTATATAAAATTGCGCTTAACCTCCCGCGCATCCATAGAGCTGCTACGTACATGTCCGCAGTTAGGAGGCATCGTAACAAATAATCAGGGTCAGACGACAGCGGTCATGAAAGTAACAGACGTAGTCTCTAAGCCAGAAGGGCTTTTGAGGCTATACACTTGTAGATCATATGCACAAGGAGTCGTGAATATGCAAACGATAAGGGTTCAGAGATAACCGCGAAAAGTATAGGAAATATACCGATGTTCGTTTATCGAAAAGTACGCACAGCTATTTACTGGCAGCACTGCAATAAGCCAACCCTGAAGAAGCCGACAAACAGCTGATATGTCCGTTATCATTTACAAACGACCGGGTGCGTTCGTTTACCCTGGTGGCTTCTCATGAGAGTTTTGTATTTTGATGAGACACGCAAAGCACTTCATCTCAAGATGCCCCTGTCTACCGTCTGGTTGCTTTACTCGTATCGCATCAAGATGGACGCTTCCTAATTGGGCGGTTCCACATCACGTGAGTGGTTAACGGAGAATATAAAGTAGCGACATTTGTAGCAAAGACGATCATTCAGGGTTGGACCGCCGTCGGTCATGAGACTGTTCTTGGGATTCCTGGCCTTGGTGGCCACAGCCGGTAAGTTGAGCTGTCCGCCCTTTACGCGTCTTGCGCTGCTTCGGGAATTCGTCGTCTTTTTTTTTTTTTACCTAAATGTAATCTGTGAGTGGAATATCTTCGTACATTTAGCTGTACCTCGTGAATGAGCGAAATTCAATGAAAGTCAGGGAAAAGAACGAAGAGAGAAAACGACTTTCAGCTCGAGACCTCTGGCAATACACCGCTATATTGCGGCTACCTGCCGTCTTTCCGGCTTATTGCTCTAAGTACCCACTGATTTCCTCTGAATACCTACTAATTGGATGCTCTGACCACCTGAGAATGATACTGGTCAATCGCCTTATTGGTTAAGTGCCATTTACCCCCAGGCATCACCACTAGCACCACCACCACCACCTCTGGAGCCTACTGAGAGGTTCAGAGGTCCAAGACCCTCACACCATGATAAAGTGAAATTTCTTCTTGTGGAAT
The DNA here is from genome assembly GCA_029532675.1 of Ornithodoros moubata. Taxonomy (NCBI): domain Eukaryota; kingdom Metazoa; phylum Arthropoda; class Arachnida; order Ixodida; family Argasidae; genus Ornithodoros; species Ornithodoros moubata. Next base: position 28,250 of record JARGYV010102039.1, on the reverse strand, counting down.
TAGTGAGAAGCCATAGTGATGAATACGAATATGAAAGTATAGGACACACTTTTCGTTGCCTGTGGTACGACGACGTCCATTCCCCCGAGCAAACCTTTGGCTTTTGTAGTTTGTACTCAGCGTGAAACTGTGTACAGTCGCTCCTGCATTGACTGCACCATAATGTATCCTGGCGATCTAAAATCTTGACCGCATAGGAATCTATTATGTTGTCACATTTCAAAGGTTCTGCTTTTTGTATCTTCCAGTGTCAACGGCAAGTGGCGTTGGTAAGTCTTCATGCTTCAAATTCTTTCACGAACTAACCAGAACTAAACGAACCAAACCAGAAACTCAGTATTAGTTTGCTTTATGGCTTTAGGCTTTGTGATTGCGATCCCGGATTGTTATTTGTTTTTCTCTATCGCCGACATACATAATCATTCGAAACAGCTCCAATACAAAAGCAGTGTCGTTAGAGAGCTAAAATATACTGTGCTCCTTTGAAGGCCTGTGACATCTCACGGGTCTACCGTTTGATTTTCATTTGCAGTGAAAGTCCTGAAGGCAATAAATGATACGCATCTATCTTAAGCTGGAAACGCCACCGTCGTTTTTTTAATTCAGCTTCGAAAATGCCTTTCCTCTCGCCGAATGCTTATTCATGACAGTCGCCATATTTTAGCGGAAATGCGTAAACGCCACCAGCAAAACAGAAACGAGATCATGGCTCGTGCTACGGATTTCTGGTCACTGGTGGCTTAGGGGCGCGAATCACCTTTAGGTTCATCGTAGGAAAGTTCAGCAAGATCCTTTGAAAAGTCAAGGGCTTTCATTATTAGACGGAATTAGTGCGCAGTTCATCGAAATTGTTTGACAAATTACAAATGAATTCAAGTGATGTGAAAACTAGTACGTCAATGCTTCGTTATGCCGTCAAGGAAAAGCCGCCGGCGCTTTTCGGAGCGCTTGATTTAAGAAACAATCCGGCCAATCATCTCGAAACTCTGCAGGAATGTTTTATATTTTACCCCCTTTAATATTCAAGCAAAACATCTTCAAGAAAAATTTAATAAGCTCACACTCGTGTGTGACGGCGAAAAGCAACAAAGTAACAAAGCACGGGTCTCTAAGATGCTTAGGCGTTCTCCTAAGTATAGGAGGGAAAAAGAAAACGTTTAGAAAAGTATTGTACCTCCTGCGAAATTTCTTTCCAAGTACTGAAGACTAACGCGCGGAATTAAAACGCACTACCTTCCGGTAGCAATGAACAAGCGGCGCCTTAGAACACTCGACCGCAATGCTGCTGCACAACAATACACGTACAACAGTACACAATATAATACACGTAGTCTAGTATGGAATGTATATACATGTATATCTCATTAACATAAGGTACCATGTGGTGGCTCGTTCAACAGCTGGCTGTAAACTCGCGCTGTAAAATGGGGTTTACCTTCATGCGTATCCTCCCGTAGACTCATTTCGTAGTTTCATTACTAAGCTCTCGAAGGGAGAAAAGGTGCCTTGTTACTTCGTGTAAGCGAACGCCAGGCGGTCCTTCAACGTCGCCGCCTCCATTCTGAAAGTTCGCTTTTCGTTCCGTTCTTCTTTTTTTTTTTTTTTTTGCGTGATAAAGCTAAATTTCTGGAGATAAATGGGTTCAGAACACAGAAGCGTATTTTTCTTCTTGTACGTTCCTTTCTCCCAGGCTACGAAGTCGGCAAGGAATATGTCTACGAATATGTGGGCAAGGTGTACACGCACCTTCCCAAAATGGAGCAGCGGGTTTCAGGAGTATCGATTTCCAGCAAGATCATCGTTCAACCCCAGGGCCGATACCTCGTGTTCAAGGCAAGACGACGCTCCTTTCTCTTCAGCTAGATCCTGTTCTCAAAAGAACTGTTTCGTAACGTGCCACCACATCCCCTTTCAGCCTGAGCATGTCCTGTTCGACAAAGTCCATCAGGACGTGGAGAACTTTGAGACTAGGATCTTCAACTACAGGACAATAGAAGAGCTGTCGAGTAACTTCACAACCCCTTTCAAGGTCTTCTACGAGCACGGCAAGGTACAGGAAGGTCTATCCAGCGTATCCCTCTGCGACGTTGTCTCACTAAATCAACACATCTTGTGAGCGATAACATGCGTGGATTAGACTAAAGGTAGATAGGGTAGCGCGGTGTTATCCTAAGCAGCACAACGTATTGGAACTCTGGTACAATAGAGGTGGACGGATGGATCAAGGTTTTGTAGTTCGCAACAGGTCAGACAGACAGCGACAAGCAGATAAGAGGCCTGACGACCACCCCTAATGCGGCCGACTTTCAGTACATTGTGCTGCAAGGGATGCTATCCCGTTAAACACATCGACTCGAGTAGTGAGCTCTCTGTCGACTTGCAATACTGTTATCTAGATATAAAAGAATAGTTTACGTTACGCTCCAGAAACTGCATGTACTCAGCCTGTATATCAAGAACATGAATCAACGTGTCGATCAACCAACATAAGCAACAGAAATCAACTTTTTTTCCATAGGTGCGTAACATCCAGATCGGTCGCACCGAACCCCTGTGGTCTGTCAACCTGAAGAAGTCCATCGCCAGTATATTCAGCCTTGACTTGGAAGTTATCCATCCCATTCTTCCCAAAGAGGAGAAGTTCTATGGAGAAGATCCAAGGAAATACTCTCGCATCCATGAACTGCCCACTAGCTACCGCGTATATGAGGTAACAACAACAAAGTAGCGACTTTATCTGTGGTACTCCACCTCGTGGCACGGGGTGTTATGTGGTCAGAGGGAATGGCGTGCATAATATCATACTGTAAAGGGGATACGAGGTGAAACCTTTCAGGAATCGCCTAAAACTCTAGAACTCTCTTTTGCTCTTGCCTGCGTCCTGCTCATCCCGTCTTTAACGAGATAATGCTGACACGCAGGATGGACTCTACGGAGAATGCGAAACTCTGTACGATGTTCAAACTCTACCGTGGCCAGGAAGTGTCTACTCCAGCGTCCTCAATGTGACCAAGGTGAAGAATCTCGAGGAATGTCGCAACACTCCACATATTTTCTTTGGCGAGAAGCACGGTTACAAGTGCGTCGAGTGCGATGGAGACATAACCGTAAGCTTAGAAATTTTTAATTATTCTTTAACGTTCTGTTCAACTGCTAATACACTGACATCCCTGACCAGCACCCCGTCACCTCCAACGTAGCTTACCACTACAGCATTAAGGGTACGCGACACAACTTCGTCATTGAACATGTGAAAGCCGACGGAGAAGTTATGTACACTCCCTACACGCCCGAAGGAAACATTATTAGGATGCTACTCAAGTAAGCCGCATGATTTCACATGTTATTCAAAAATAGTCTGCGTATGGAGGTCTGCTCCAGGAACGGTCAATCACATCATTACAACAATTTTTTTTTTCATAGCCGTACACTGACCCTCGTTGAAGTGCACGACACTCAAGTCGACATCCCCATGGTTCCCAACCTGTCCACTTACAACGACCTTGTCTACGAATTTGTCGACCCCAATCTCAAGGGACGCCTCGTAGACCTAAAGGAAAAACACCCACTCGTTGCCACGTTTGGATTGCACGGAGACGTGGAAGAAGTAAGTAATATTTGTCAAGTTCAAAAAGACACATGTAAAATGTTGATTACATCTTCAGGCCGGAAGGTTATTCAAAAGGCTAGCTGACTTCTACTACGAGGAAGGAGATATTCCAGTTGCTATCGAGAAGGAACAGATTCCTGTCAAGTTCCTGGAACTCATCTACTCTTTCGTACTCCTCGATTACCACCAGATTGACGACTTCTACCACAAATTTGTGGAAGTTGGGTCTGAGGAAGAGAAAAATGTGTACAAGTACGTATGACTTGCACCATCCAAGAGAAAACCTCAGCACGTAACCATATTCAGGAAGACGTCTCTGTTTATGCTTTTTCTTTTCTCGAGCTCTGTCGCATGTTCGTAACGTAGCTGCACTAGTGTCCTCTTCCCCTTACAGTATTCAAATGATTTTTAGAGCTCCGCGTTTACACTGATGTTATCGACGTTGTAGAAACCCACAAAGTCTATTACAACAGCAGAAGCACGCGGTTACCAAGGAAATGCCAATAATAGTGCGAAATAAAAAGAAAAAAATAATAATAGCGATCTTGATTGCGTTGTGACTGTCCGAAGTAGGCCCCAATTCTTTGTGCATAACTCTTAATGACCTGATGCATACTTAAAGAACATTCGATTTCCACAGAGACGTCTTCGCTGACCTTCTGAAGGTTGTCGGAACGAATCCCTCCTTCCTGTACTCCAAACACCTGATCCACGCTAAAAAACTCAATGAAGATGAAGCTCTCAGCATCCTGCAAGGAATGCCATTCCACATTCGTGAACCATCCGAAGTCCTCTTCGACGAATATTACGTAAGCCTTTCTTTAAAAGTCAATACTCACCCCGCACCGATGAGCACACACATCAACCAAAGAACCTTTAAAAAATGAACAATGCATTGCAGCGTCTCTGCGAAGGAAGCTCCGTCCGGGACAATAAGAAGCTGCACTCTGCCTGTCTTCTTGGATTCAGTACCATCGTATTTGAGTCCTGCATCGCCAAGTATCACAACACTTGGAATGCTGGGAAGGAGACGGTCGTTTGCACTCCAGCCGTTGCCGCCAAGTACTTCAATGTACGCTTTCAACACGGTGCACGACGACTCGAGCATTCACTAAGAAAATATTTCTTGTTTCCGAACAGTACCTGGTGCCCCAGTACGAGCGGGATCTGGAGGCATACGACATATTGACTTACATCAAGGTCGCTGGTAACTTTGCCGTGAAAGAAGCCCTTCCCTACTTGGAAAAGTATGCTGATGACACAGCACACAAGTATCCCAAATACATCCGTATGGCTGGCATATGGGCCTTGGCCAAGATCGCTTCATTCTACCCAGAAAAGGTACGTTAAACACGGTCCTAAACCTGTGTCAGTGCTAATAAAATGAATACCTCAGGTTCGCGAAATCGTCCTGCCCATGTACAACAACCGTACTGAATCTCATGAAGTCCGACTTGGATCATTCATCGTCCTCATGAAGACCAACCCAGACCTGTATCTGCTTAAGGCCATTGTGGCTGACTTGCTCAAGGAGCCCGACACCCAAGTCATCACATATGTGTGGACCATGCTCAAGTATTTGCAAAAGTCGACACATCCTTGTCACTTTGAAATGTGAGCAACCTCGTCGCATTTCGATACAGAAAAACTGAACGCAGATAGCATTCGTCCTTTAACTTTTTTTTTTTCTTGTCCCCCCACCAGAGCCCAGAAACTCTGGTATGCACTGCCAATCGCTGCATACAATGAAACCATTAACAAGAAGCACTTCAACTGGGCCCACTCCCAATTCTACATGGATGCTGGATATGAACGTAGGTTATCGTACACGAGTTAACCATTTGAGCTGCTGCATAACAAATGCTTATCTTGTTCAACAGCCAAATACGACTACGGAGGCTTCAGCCAGCTCTCTTACATCATGGCAGACGACAGTTACTTGCCCCGATCAGTCTTCTTCAAGGTGAACGACTACACGAACAACATCAACTACGACACTATGTCATTGTCCTTCGAGGGATGGGGCCTGGATGGTGTTCTGGACAAAGTCTTCGGCCCTAAGGTCCAGGGTGATGTCAGCCCAAGCCACAGTCTCTGGAACTTCTTCGGACGAAGGAGGGCAACTCGTGACGTCTCAGTCAACAAAGAAGTTAAGGAGATTGACAAGAGCGTAAGTGTGACATCCTAACTTCCATGGTACGAACGAGGACGATTCATGCGTACGCAGTGCGAGACATGTTTATAGCACTGAACAATAACTAGGTCCAGTGGCTAGTTAATCGTTGCCCAGTTTCTTGCTAGAATGGTCCTGGTGGCTAGTGTTTACTGTGTCTGTAAAACCTAGGCGATAATCCTGAATAGCGGTCTGACGCATACTGAAATACTTAGCACGTATTCCTGTGTAATAAACCTTCATTACCTCGATAGGAGACAGATAGAAATGAAAGCACATATTGAAGTGATGATTATTCCTTGATTCAGAAGCTGCTGAAACTTAATGCAAATCGTTACTTCCAGCTCCACATTGAACCACGGGAATACGAAGAACCCTTCGGAACGTTCAAGTTCTCACTTTTCAATAACGAGATCGCTTTCTGGACATTCAACAGGTCTACCTTCGAATACATTTTCGGTGAAGGTAAGAAATTAAAACCATAAAAAGAAATATTTTTCATGTGAATGCGTTGTTCTTACTTTTTATTGTTATCTTTAGACGAGAGAAGTATGCCATGGGTGAAGAACTTGGTCGGCGAAGTCAAGGACTTCAAAGTAACGACATTCGATGTGTCCCACGATATGTCCTTCTTCCTTCCCACGGAGATTGGTCTACCTTTCTACCTGGAGTACAAAGAACCAACCTTCTTGTACTACAAGAACAATGACATTGCATTCAACGTCAAGACTAGCCCTGAGGGTGTCAATGTTGACGAAGTTTCTGTTAAGGTTCATGCCCATGTCCTGTAAGTGGACGGCTCTCCAAGTTCCTTCAACAATCGTGATACCGTTTTTTCGCCGTTTCGTAGGATGGACGCCCATGCCATTGAGACCATCAGCATCTTGGTGCCTTTCGAAAGAGTCAGCGTCGGTGTGGGTTACGAGAGCCGCAAAGCTGTTTCCGTGCCCATCAACATCGAAGGCACCGTCAACCTTGTTGAACACAAGTTCGGATTGAAGTCCTGGCCTCAGGTCCCTCATGAGGTATTCCACTACGACTTCAAGCCCTTCGTGTACGTTGAGGATTACAAGAACAACCTGCCCGTGGTTCACGAAGACACAAAGGTTGATCTATTCTTGGAGGAGGACCTACACAAGGTAAGACAAAACTGCAGCGTTCAAACTTTATCATTTGCTAAGGTTACTTCTATTAGTTGACCCAACATTCTCTGGTTTAGTTCGACAGAGAATACTTCCACGATCTTCTTGGTGTTGGTGTAAAGATTGATGGCCACTACGTTGAAACCCCAGACTTCTGGGGATCCTGGAGCAAGTTCTGGCACTCCCACGACTACCGTCACAAATTCTATTACCTCCACGAGAACCCCCAGTGGCACCCACGTAAGCTGAAGATAGGTCTCACACCCGCAAACAGAGACGTTACCAATGAGGTAACTCATCGTAAGCTCCGCTTATAGCACTACAAGTTTGTGTGCATCCTGGGCAAGCGATCATTGCTCGTATTTTCATCTTATCTTAGGTGGAGGTTGTCTTCGATTGGTCCACTCTTACACCAGAAACTCGAGGCAACACCATATTCAAGTCCAAGCTCTTCCCAGCTGAAGCTGATGGCACCTTCCCCATTAAGGACGAACTCAAGTCTTACACCACAGTAATTGACACAGAAATTTTCCTGAGAGGACAGAAGGAACGCAAGATCAGCACTGAGGTCATTTATACTCGCACCAAGGACCTTCTCTCTCACAACCTCAACTTCTTCGTAACCCGTACGCCATTCAAGGTGACAGAAACAGACGACGAGAAGGTATGCCGTTCGTATATAACTGAGGCTAAAACAAAGCTCGTGAGTGACCCTGCTCGTGTCTGCCTTCGTAGATATGTTTCCACGGCACTGCTAAGTTCCCTGTGATCGACGAAGATACAGTTGACGACCTCAACCTTCTCACCCTGGACAACGTAGTCAGTACCAACTTCGATCTCTTCTTTGGCAAGGACTGCAGCACGGATAGGAAGGTGAGGCGCCGTCATACTTCGGAGTCCTTACAGCTCGACCTCATTTTCTCCTGCCGTGTTTGTATATACTAGGTGCGTCTGCGTGGAGTCTGGGAACACACCGAGGAACAAAAGCACCTTCTAGAGACTCGTGCACTTGAACAGCCCGTGGGCAAATTCTTGAAAAACCCCTTCAAGAAGACCTGGGAGAAATGCCTGTACCACAGAGAAAAGGGGGTCCTGTGGAACACCTACTGCCTCACCCACTTGTACGAGGCGTCCAAGTTGAACCACTTCAAGGGTGACTTGGAATACGAAAACGTAAGTTCAACTGCAGTTTCTCAATCCTGTTTCTAAGCAGGCCAAGGATGTTACATATAAGGAATATTCTTTTAGCTTTCCGAGGAATTCCTGTGGTACATCAACTACGTAAGACGTTACATCCGTCACCTGTACTTCCCATGGGTGCATCATGTCGAGGACCTACACGTGAACAACCCAGAAGGCCGCGTTCACCTTGCTGCCAACTTCAGCTACTTCTATCCCGTTGTGGACGTGGAACTGAGGCTCCCACACGAAAACATTTACTACAAGCAGGCTCCCGTGCCAAAATGGATCGTCACTCCGAGACACTATACTTTCTTGGAATATAGCATGCTGTCTGAATACAGCTCCTTGTACAAGCACCGTAAGTCTTTCCACATGACATTAATAATAAATATAAGAACGTCGTTCACGGACAAATCACGGTTAGTTTACTTCGTTTATCCAATGTTGCTGCGGTAGCCGCGAAAATGAAAGAGGTGGTTCTCAAAACGGTGGAGAATTTTCCTTTGCGTTTTCCAAGTGCCTTGTAAAAAATATCGTGCAAAATATCACAGCTGTTTAAATTAGTAAAAGAGTTAAGGGCCACTTTGACCCTGTTTTCGCAGTACGTCTTTTATGTTTGCAGCATACTGTGACGTCCAGGGCCCATCAATCAAGACATTCGACGGTGTGTTCTACAACCTTCCTGACACTGACTGTTTCAAGGTGATTGCGAAGGATTGCTCACCCCATGAACACTTCCTCATTCTCGGTGCCAAGTCACCAAACGTGAACTTCCAAAAGGTAAAAATTACCTCTTAGTTACTGATAAGCATGTGCTCTTTCGAATCTGTATCATGCATTCTTAATACATATGCCCTCTTTCTTATTAGGCTCTTCGCATGTTCATTCACGCGTTCAAGATTGAGATCATGCCCATTACTCCAGACACGGAACCCATCGTGCGCATCAATGGAAAGAAGGTTCCAGTAACCATTGAAGAGCCATTTAAGCAGTACATAAACTCGGGAGTGCGCGACGTTGAGCTCTTCAACATTGAGCGCGTCGGGCAGAACCATCTCTACAAACTCGTTTCTGAAATCTATGGTCTACGAGTGTTCTACGACGGGCAAGGAATCTTTGTCCAGGTAGGCTACCTCATATCACTTCACTGACAGCTTAACATCGGGAGCTATGACTATCGAATATATTCTCATCAGAGGCTTTCCTCATTCACCATCATCTCACACGCTTGGTTTTGTTACAATCAGGTGGCACCTTACTATAGAGGCAAGGTCTGTGGTCTCTGCGGTGACTACAACCTGAACAAGTTCAAAGAGCTTGTTGGTCCCGACAAGTGCGAACACTACAACACCACCGCCTTCGGGTACAGCTACGTGATCCCATCAAGTGAATGCACCGCTCCAGAGTACAAGAGCCCATGCACGCTTAAGAGTAAGTAAAGATTATATCGTGGCCGAACTTGGTGATGCTCTCAAGGATAGTGTTACGACAAACGAGCGTGACAACAGAATTCAGCGGTTGATGGAGGAACGAGAAGTGCTGAAGTGCTTTCGAGGTAACATATGACAACACCATATGAGAAAAACACCGAGTAATGTTCCGAGCACACATTCTAAATCCAAACCCTAATTCACGTTATATATGTTTACAATATATTCTTCTGTACGTTCTAGCACCAGGAGAGACATGCACTGTGATGCGCACCAAGACCATCGAGCTCGGAACCGGCAAGAACCGCCAGGTGTGCTTCTCCATCGCTCCAGTGGCCCAGTGTTCAGAGTCGTGCACTGAGACCCGCTTTTTGACCCGCGAAGTGAGCTTCCACTGCCTCCCGGCTAAGGACGCCACAACTAGGAACCTCGTAGCACAGTCCAAGCATCGACCTTTGATGGAGTTCCGTCGCAAACGGGAGGACCACAAGGGCATCGTCGAGTACCCCGAAGGATGCTACAAACCTTGAGTAGCTACGAGTTCTTCAGCGAACCTCCTGACGCCATTCCCAGTGTTCATCGAGTCTTCAGGAACATTGCAGTGTTCATATACATAGTGTGTAGTCCGTTTTCTGTTGTGCTTATTTGTTAAGAGCAAAGATCTTCAGTGAAGATGAAAATGTGGATGAGTGAATAAAGAAAGTAATGAATATGAGCCTGTACTGTGAAGTTTGCGCTGCCTTGGTACCAGTGGGAGATAACAGACGCGCCACAGACACTGCGCGCGCAATTCAAGAATCAGACCTGGGTCAGACCTCAGTCGGTCAACGCAGGACTTTGTTGCAAATCTCTGGATACTTTTCTCCTTCAGTAAGCATGTGCAATATGCAGTTATGCATATGCACGAATGCTACACCTTCTGCGTCTCTCCCTCCCGACTCAGGCGTAAGCCAACAGATCTCCATCCCAAGTTGGCATATGTAGGATTCAAGATGCTGTCATTGCTTACTGCGCTACCTTACTTCGCCAGATATAAATAACAGAGAAAACAGTTGTCCCTCTACTCGAAAATTGTAGTTGCCTGGCAGCATTGCGAAATGAAAAACGCAAGAAGAGCTTTATTGCCGAAGAGATTACAGCAATTCTTCAACATAGGCCGCAAGGCCTCGGTCCGGAAAAAAAATTGAGATATTTGTGTGATCCGTTGGCCTTTCCGTTGACCTTTGTCTCGGGTTACACTTTTTTTTTTTTTTTCAACCCTTGCCCTGACGATGCTAACCATTTTGATCTTAGCTGATATGACAGCTTACCATTCAGAGCTACTATGAGGGAGAAGAAGAACAAAAAAGAAGCTATATGTACTTATGGATGAGAAAGCCTAAAAACTATCGACACGAGCGGCAGGATGAACACGAGACGTGGTGGCTAAGTGCCATTGACACCAGACTCCACCGCCATCACCACATAGTTTACCATCTCATAGGATTATCATCTCGTATATGTGTCTAGTTGAGTGTTGGTGGTGGTGGTGATGCACGGTGTAGGTGGCACTTAGCCAATGAGGTGATACGCAAGGATCATGATCAGGTAGCCAATAAAGACAGTCATGTGTTAGTCAAATCAATCAGCTGGACAGAATGCAGTTAGCCACAACATAGGGGTGAACGGTAAACACGTTGTGTGATGTATAGTATACATCGATGTTTCCAAGATCAGCTTCTTAAGGCTTTCATATTTAATTGAAGCACCCGAGAAACAATGATAAAGAGTGTGGAAGCTATTACCTAGACTGTGATATCGAAAGCACTCTGCACCACTTCATAATGGCAACAGCCCGTTCCTAATTTTCCCATACCCTTGCTAGGCCGTGGGCAAACGCCGTCCTGGCTAATGGCCAGAAAGGACAAAGAAGAATACGATTGCCTGACACATCGTAGGTCAGCCGGAGCAGGTGACCTGGGTACTGTTGACGATCGACCTTGTTGCTGCCTCGAACCACGATTTGAAGAAAGTGAAAGTTTCCTACAGAGTACTTTGGATTTGGTGCCTGAGAGAGACTCTTATCAACCTGAGCTGCGAATAAACTTGTAAATAGTTTCGCTTCACGTCCACGTTGATACCCTGCGCTACACGGAGGGCACAGACGACCATCTAAAAGCCTTTTCTAGCAATAACATCAGCCAAAGGAAATTCGCACTTAGACCTTTCTTGGAACATTGCCCTGTTGACAGCAAGACGGCAGACAGGTTCCCTCGACCATATCGGATCGTGCAGAGCGCGCGCTGTTATATGGAAATGTATCGTCGCGGCGCTTACGAGAGACGCTCATTGAAAAGCCCATCCAATTGACTTCAAGTAGGTACTTGACTAGAGGAGATAGTGCTTCACCCTATACAGTGGACCGATGCCAATGAACTGATAGCAATGCCTTGACAAGAACAAATCATTTGACAGTTTGGCTCTTCGTTCGGGGGATAATGTCAAAGCAAAAGAGGATGACAATATATGATGTCAAACAAACAGAAGAATAGCAAGGGCAACTAAATATATAAGACTATTGGAGAACGTCCCTGGCTTCGCCACGAGAAAAGACATTCAGATGCGCCTGCACCTCAGGTTGCGCGTTGTTGTTGTTGTATCGCTGACTGCTAGCCGTGGGGACAAAAGTTTATGAAACATGTAGTGGCCAAATTTCTGCTCCGTGCGACACCTCGGTGTCCGATAGAAGCCAGCGTGAATAGAAGCGGCGTCCGATAGAAGCCAGCGTGCTGTACCGGTAACGTACAGTTCCTCCAATTGTTAGGAGACTCCTCGAAGAAAACTGAGGCCACTCTCGAGTTTCGTAAATTTCTGTACCGATTTCAACGTATACGCGAAACTTATGGTGGAGATGCATGTCAAGGCACCATCACCGCAACCACACATCATTCACGGGCAATCATGCTATCTATATTTTCATGGGCATCTATGCAGGGGTGGTACATAGGCACGGGTACAGTATGGCCCCTCTGTGATATGTAGTTTGTATACAGCTGTTTCGCAAAAAAAAAATACAGTACTTCTCAAAGGACGCTGTTGAGACCAGGGTTCAAGGTGATAACATGATGGGAGAAGCCAGGGAAGGGGTCCAACGTCCGTAACAAGAGCAACGTGCTTATTAGTTGACGAAAGACGCCAACAATGACGGTCAAGCGCTTCTAACGAATACAAAACTCCGTATAGTAACTCTTGGAGTGAATGTTTCCTGTAGTCTGGCGCCATGAGATAACAAACGGTTTTCATGATATGAAGGTAATGAGATGAAAAACGGGGGAAGGAGCCTGGGACAAGGGTGAAGGAGACGACAGATACAGACATAGACAGATAGAACACATACAGGGAAACAGATTCCTCCCCTGTTCAGCAACTCGTCAACCTCCTACCCATACGGTAAAGAAATGTTGAATTGAATTAGATTTAGGAAAACAAAATGTAGATATCAGTTTGATATGACATCAGCTAAACCAGGACTAATATTGCGAGAGAAAAAAAACTAAAGCGAAGCTTTCAAGCGTGCTGTTATGTTAGGAGGTTTACGTTGCGGCACTTGACTTCAACGTCTGATCGGCAGAAGAGGTTTTTTTTTTTTTCGTTGCTATGTCGGGTGTTCTCCCAGAAGATAACGTGAAAGTGTCCACTTGACTGAGAGCAAAACAGAGGGGGGGGGGAATCAGGATGTGGTTCTTCTTTAGAACTCCGTAGGCTGACGTACCGATACACTTGAAGGACTCCACAAGAGTGGCATATCTTTGTGTTGGGCTGTTACTCGGGCTATCGAAGTACGTTTCTAAGTCGTCATTCGTCGCACTCAGTCAAAAGAACATTTCCAGACCACGTAGGGGCTGCTGCTCAAAGTTTCACAGTGGAGGATGACCTGTTGGTAACGAGACCATGGAACTAAGGCTTCTGTGTCTGCTGTTCATTGGGACCGTCTCAGGTACGAATCTATGACAAGTATAGAAACGTAGAAACTAGTCGTCAGACCTGAGGTCCTGCTCAAAACCAGAAAAAGAGCCACGGCCGCGATAGGAAGCTATGTTGTGTCTAGAGATCAGTCAGACAACAAGGGCGATGTTCACGATAACCTTGCTCAAGGTCAGTGGAGTCGTACTCGCGGGTACGGTAGAGGAAACGGAGGAGAGAGATAAGCAGATGCCGACCAAAACTTTACAACCATTACTTTATTTTTTATTCATGCAATGACAATGGTTGACCACTACCTTTTCTACGTTTAGTCGGAGATAAAAACAGATGATAAATTTCATATGTGTTCAGATGCTCTGAGATATTTCAGAAGATATCATGTTCCGAACCATACTAATAGAGATAAGAGGTAACAAGCATAATTAACGTCAAACGCATTCGCAACATAATATGTCGTAATGAGCATTATAATGGCTTATGAAACGATAACAGGAAGTTATTAGTAAAACAAGGTAGCTCTTAGGCTATGGAGATGGCTAGCTATACTTAAAGCCAATGGAGCTGACTACTCTAGACCACTTGTTTATACCTAAGAACGGAAAAACACGACACAGGGCTACAGGAAGACAAACACAGCTAGGTCTAGTCGTGTTTGTTGCCCTGTCCTGGGTTTTTATCGTTATCTTCGTTATCATGTACCAGCTCGCCTGCGCCCTTGCCTTGTTGCCTTTGTTGTTAATGCTTAATAAATGTAAATACTAACATGTGTGTGTGGAGGGAGCGGAATGACCCGTTGCACATACACACCTGTAAGAGGGTAGTCGTTAAAGAATTTTTCCTTCCTGCAGGCTTCCAAGTTGGCAAAGAGTATTGGTACGACTACAAAGGGACCATAGAGATAATTCAACATGACATACTGTCGCGTACTATTGGACTTGCTTTCAAAAGTAAAGTCGTAGTGCAACCGCAAGAAGATCACACTCATTTCAAGGTAACCTCAACGTTCCTTAAACATGCGGGTTGGTCGAGTCAGTATGTTATTTCCTAACACGTTTGTTAGGTCGCGAGTTTTGAACTGGACACTGTCGACAAAGACATTCCCAGTTTAGACGGACACGAATTCGCCTACCAGTCTTCCCCCGGCCTGACGGAACACATCGTGAAGCCATTCGCTGTAAAGCTCACAGACGGGAAGGTCAGTAATAATGGCCTCTGTATAACTAAGTGATTTTAGCTGTGTACAATACTGACAACTGACTGCCACAATTGACAACCTGAGCACGAGCCAATCGCCTCATTGATTAAGGGACATCTACCCCAGCCACCACGACCACCACTATATAATTGTACAGTATCATAAATCTTACATTAATTAATTGCTAGACATGCTGAAAAAGAATATGGGGCTGATGAAGTGCAGTTAAATGGAGTTAGTTTAACATTAGTGTAAGTTTTGCCTTAAGCTTCCCCTCCACGTTGCGCACAAGTGGTGATGCTTGCCAACGGCATGCCCTCATCTTCTATGAACGCCTAGAATTTGTAGCTTATCTGCACTCCATACAATTTTAGTTTGAAACTGACCTAAACTTCCTTGTTTCGGCAATCTAGTTTGTGAATATCGAGCTCGACAGCGACGAACCGCTGTGTTCCCAGAACCTGAAACGTGCTCTCGCAAGCCTTTTTCATGTTGACCTGACGGGCCGCAAGAGCGGTGACCTTCACACGACGGAATACAGCGTCCTTGAGGTAGTGTCATTCGTAAAGACATCCAAAATTTATTCCTTCTTAATCACTATTGTCTATTAAGATCCCCTTATTTCTTGCAGGAAAGTATTCACGGCAATTGTGAGACGCTGTATGTTCTTTCTGGTCTTGACGCTGGTGACCGCTTTGAAGTGATCAAAGTGAGGAACCTGGAGAACTGCACCGATGTACCAAGAGCTTTGTATGGCAGCTTCCGTGGGAAACAATGCGAGTCGTGTGGAACAAAGAAAGTTGTGAGTATATGTGGTTCAGAAGGAAAGGCCCTACACAGTTGTGCCTCTATGGTACTGTGGCAAACCCGACGTGTGTTTTGGCAATGTTCCAGTCACCAGTGGCGAGGTACGAGATGCATTTTGCTTATCAAACGATTTCTTTTCTCTTTGTTTTGCTCAGCGTCCTTTGATAGTGGCAGCCGATGTAAAGTACAAACTTCAGGGATCGCCTGCAGAGCTCGTCATCGAAGAAGTCGTGGCCACAGCGAGCCACCAGTTCAACCCCATCCTTGGAGGCAAAGTTGTTAAAATGCATGAACGGTATGCTGCACGGAAAGAGGCAGAGGCCATATTTTGAAATTGCATACATGTATCTGAACAGAGAAGATATCTCCGAGAGGGTGTTAGCGTTGCCACTGCAAAACACCGCACCTGAAGATTGTCAGCTGTTACCAATATCAAGCGAAACCCAACCAAGCAATAATATTCGTTTTGTTTATTCTTGACTTTACTAAGGTGATGTCTTCTCGCGGAAATAAAGAAGGCACAATTCCTATGTAATCCGCGAAGTACCCTTTCCCCCTCATATCAAAGTAAGCAAATCATAATTACTATTACAGAATTAGTTTCTTTCCTTTGCTTCGAGAAAGAGCATAATCCGCTATCCGTTTCGAGACTTCCCCTAAAGCAAGATTTGCTCCGGGGATTAAGCTGTGACTGACATCTGCCATGCAGACGGTCCCTCCACCTGATTGCTGTGGATGAAGCTGCTACAGAGACTACACCGGCCGAAAATCAGGAAATCTATACCAGTTTGGCAGAGAAGCAACCTGTCAGCAAGTCCCTCCAGAGGACAGAAGACTTGACGGACACAAACCAGTTCATAACCGGATACAACGTGACATTCCACAAAGAAAAGGCAGGAATTACGAAGTATTATATCGAAACAGTTAAAAGACATAACGAATGTGTTCCGTGAAAACTGACACTGTGTTGTCTTATGCGTGCTATCTCGCTAAAATAGTTCCCACAGTACTTCGACGAACTCGCTGACTTACATTACGGAGAAGATGACTATAAAGACGCACTGCACAACGGAAGGCCAGCTCAAAGCTTCATGGGCCTTTATCACTCATTCTTTGGATTCAGCTACGATGAAACGGTCGACTTCTCTGAGCCTGTTTGGGAGAATTTCCCAGGAGGCGGATCAGCTACAGAGGAAGACGATCAGCATCCAGAATCGAAACGACAGAAGGATAGGAGGTATGCGGTGATTAGATACACATACCCACGCATTCTAACAGGAAAATAATCAATCAAATAGAGGCGTTCGGTTAATTTCTCTGCTGTATCCGATATACTTAACGTGGTACCAGCGTTTGTTCTTGTTTTTTTTTTTTTTTTTTTTTTTGTAAGGGCATTCGTGCATGTGCGGCATATTATGTACGGAATGTCGCGGTGCCGAGTCATATTAGATACTTGAAATGACATAAATATCCCTAGGTCCCTGTTCCTGGACCTTCTGAGTGCTTCAGGCACCAACCAGCACATTCGCCTATTCATCAATCTAGTGGACAACAGGAAGCTCACTCCAGACCAAGTAGAAAGCTTCATTAAAAAGCTCCCATTCAATGTTCTCGAACCAAGCGCAGCTGTCATCCATGGTATCATAGTAAGGACACGTGATGCCAGGAAAAGAGGAACCCCTGAATATAAAACGAACGCTTTTCTTTCACAGGATCTTTGTAAGCTTCCATTCATCAAAGAGCATGAACGCTTGAAGGGCGCCTGTCTTTTTGCATTGGCTTCGCTCATGGAAGGCGATTGTCGGCGAGCTCACACGGATGAAGGAGAAGACGGAGGATTTTGCAAGCCCGAGATTGTGGAGCGATTTTACAATGTATGTGCAAATATAACTCAGGCTCCAAACGATATTCACAATGCACAGACCGTTACTCTCAAGCAAACTATCCATTAGTATTCATAGAGTTCATGTGTTTCAGCACAACGTAGCCCCTGCAGATGTAAAGAACCAGAGCCAGTACATGACAGAAGTCTACATCGAAGTCGCTGGAAAGCTTGCGACGAGACGAGTTGTCCAGCAGGTGGCACGATTTGTCAGCCCAGAAGTCTACTCTTCAGAGCTACGTCAAGTGGCGGTATGGGGACTCGTTCGTGCCGGTTCCAGGCAGCCACGTCTGGTATGTTTAGCAGCCAATGCCAAGTCTTCTTACACCGTTGTTCAACTTACGTGTCTTACAATGCCACAGGTGCGTCATATCCTGCTTCCGATCTTTACGAACACCAGCGAAAGTCCTTCAATCCGCATCGCTGCTCTGGTCGGCGTGACCGCCACTCATCCGGATTTCTACCTTCTCCAGCACATAGCTCGAGCAATCATCAGTGACCCCAGCGACCAAGTAGCGTCCTACGTCACCAGCTTCTTCAGAGAGATGGCCAAGTCTAAGCACCCTTGCTACAGTGACTTGTAAGCCTGCTTCCTCCACTGGCACGTAGTATCTTTCTCGTAGCTGATAAATTGTGTCGAATCCACTCCTAATGCGAGGAGGACCATAGTACCAGCTAGTGCTGTCTTCATACGTGCAGGGCAAGTAAACTTGAACACGTAGTCCCTATCTGGAATGGCTTGAGCCGATTCTCAAGGGTACCAGGACATACAGAGTCTCGCTTCATTTTGGCGGAAGAATATAATGGTAAGTTTCACGTGATCATTGGGATGGGCAAGTAAATAGGATTAGGAATACCCAACGTCAGACGCCAAATAATGTTGATTGTATCGTTCGTATTCTGCGTATTTTTACATGACGTTCGCTCTATAAAAGCGGTAACGAAACTCGTCCGACTCCTTTCAGAAAAGTACAACTATTATAGAGCCGCACAAACGTCGATCATAATGGCCGAAGACAGCTATCTTCCAATTTCCATCCACTACGCTGCTAAAGATTGCATCAGTGGGTTCTGTTACGACACCCTGTCGGTCACATATCAGGGCTACGGGGTCGATCGGGTGTACGCTGCCCTGATTTCACCCCGCCCCGGTAGAAAGCAGAGCTTGTGGAACTTTTTTGGCAGGAGAAGGACACCCAGAGGCGCCGTGGAACATGAAAATCTCGACAGCCGTGTATGTTCCAGTTAGTGTATTCTTAGAGTTTCATCGTGGTGTTCACATCTCGCTTGTACGTATTTGCTGTGCTCTTTTAGGACAATGGGGCCGGAAAAGGCTCCAAAATAGCCATTGTGCAAAGGTGCTGAAACTCCAAACGGAGAATAAAACAGTGATAGTGTACAAAGAAAAGTCACCTGAGCACTGCCCCCTAAGAAAAGAAAATCTGTTTCTCTCAAACCACGCACAGAAAGTGCCCAGACATTGCATGTCCAACAACGGCACGATGCCGCGACATTTACGGCCAACTAAAGACGACTATTTTGCTCCAGCTCCCGATTACAGCAAGGACGTTCAAACAGCTGAATGCTCGCGTCCGATTCAGCCTCTGGGGACACAGGTTAGAGACCTGGGACGTAGGGGAAACACTCTCGCACTTTCTCAAAGAACCTTCTGAAATGGGTGAGTGCCCTAACGCATGTGCCTCCTTTCTTGTCTGTGTACGCAATGGACCTGAAGTCATGGAAATACAACTTTTCTCAACAGGCGAAGCCTTAGTACAAAAGTTCATGGCCTCCTTGCAACGTGCTGACGAAACCAAACACTTCCTCCTGACTCCAGTCATGGTTGTACAAGTGCCTACTGACTTGGGCTTGCCAGCCTTTATAGAACTGAAGCACACAGTCCTTCTTTACGTTAACCGTCGTCCAACAACATTCGTGCAAGAAGATGACAAGCTCCAGGTGGATTTTCAGAGACACTATTTGTAAGTAGAGCCACCGACCTCCCAAAAACCCGGGAAAGCACCTGAAGTAGGTGTGTATGAGACATGGCTGTCAATTTCAATTTGATTTTAATCCAGGTTCGACAGCTACCTATACTCGTTCTTTGGCTTTGCTCTCCCAACCCACCGGTCCTATGTTGGCGTCGGATACGAAAGGCGACTGGCTCTGTCATTACCGCTCCATGTAAAAGCCACCTACGACGTGAAGACACACAAACTGAAACTAGAAAGACCTTTTGCTCTTCCGTTCGACGTACTCAGCTATTACTTTCTACCTTACGCGGCTGCTGGATATTACAATGATACCCCAACTATTGAAGCGCCGTATCTGGCATCGACTTACAACGACGAGGAACTTATCTCGGTAAGGGCTTCGATACTAGATACCCAGAACTGGAACCACGAAACTGGGACCTAGATACATTTCATGCATCTGGGTTTTCCTGATTAGAATATTTATTTCACACATACGCGGTGTCTCTTAATACACGTGCTCAGAGTAGAGACGAACAATATCGTGGAAGTGAAAGCCATAATTTATATATTTTCGTACTACCCGTCACATCTGGCCACATCCCGTCGTCGTACACATTCGAAGGGCTTAAAACAAAATATAGAGAAAACATAATAAAAGTTTCCAAAAGTGCGATAATTGTCTGTTTTTTGCCCCTGTAGCACAACAGGACCTACTTCACGGACCTATTTGGCTTCGGCAACGACGTGAAGAGCCAACTCTTTACTAAGGATCTCAAGAAGTCACTGCATCATTTTTGGTACAACATGGACCTTGCTCAAAAACGTTTCTACTTAGACATTAATCCGCACTGGCATCCGATGTCTTTGAACATGCGATTTGTTCCAGCAACAAAAGATCCTACCCACACTGTAAGCATTCACTTTTTGGACCACAGCCTATGTATAGTGACCGTGTTATTTGACCTCCTTCCTTGCGCCGGGATTGGCGGTGGCATTGGCCATCGTCCCAAATCTTCCAAATGAATTACCCACCCAACTGCTGTAATATTGGGTATTTAGACCTCTAACAGAATTACTATTCAAGCGGTGTTGCTTTCATGTGCGGTCACTGTTAAGAACAACTAACACCACTAGTCCCTACATTTTCAAGCGTAGTAGGCCATCTGCTATGAAAATGGTTTCGCATCAGGGGGTACAGCATTACTAACTAATGAAACAAGACCTACTAATGTATACAGAAAATGTTCCTTCTCCCCCTCTTTAGCGTCTGGTTTCCGAGAATACGGTAGCGCTAACAATCCACCCTAATGAACTGAATGAAGTTTGGCTCTTATAACATTGTATAGTTATTCTTACAACTACGATTAAAACCTATGCCTCTCATGTTCGTTGTTACGAATACCGATCATTACAGTTTCATATCAAATTAGGTGTGGTGTCGTCTGCTGTGACAGTGATTTGACTTGTGTGCGACATAAATCTAATCTTAACTCTCCAATCACAAAACAGATTCTTTTAGTTGATGTTTGGCGCCTCTCTTGCATCATGCAGATTAAACGTCCCGTTATAGTAGCCGATAATATTATGATCGCTATTATCTTTCTTTTTTTTAGGTTGAGATTGTCATTGGCTACAAGATCTACCGCCCGAATGACGGGGAGCGCCACAGCGACTTTGCACCGGATGAAATCGCTGCTGGAAACACGACGTCCCATGTCCTCAACGTAGATTTAGCTTACAAAGGCGATACAAAGACCCGCACCGTAAAAATGGAGTTGCAGGTGGCGTATACGAGGGACCTTCTCAAACACTGGGTCAGGTTTCATTATGACAGATCACCTTTTCGCGAGGATGAGGTGGGCCACAAGATGGTGAGTGTGCTTCGTGAAACGCCGAGGGGTTAATACAGGAAGGCACCCTTCATTCTGTAGGTCTGCTTGGACACTGCCGTAACTTTCCCACCACCGGACTGGCAAAAATTTGCTAACCTTGCCACATTCTACCAAGGGAACACAGTCGAGGCCAAGGCAAATCTTGTCTATGGTACTAACTGCTCTCTGGGCTCTACGGCAAGTAGTCAACCCTTAGAGGTCGCAAGAATCACGTCCTTCATACGCTTTATTCTAAAACACACGCAGATCAGCCTTCGTGGAACGTACCAACATACTGATGCGGACGCTAAAGCGATTGAAGAGATTGCCAGCAATACACCACCAAAGAATAGATTCCAACACAACACACTGCACAGACTTTTCGAAAAGTGCCGCTTCTACCAAGAACAGGGCATACCTGCAAACTACTTCTGCCTTAAGTACCTGTACCACAGCAGCCGTCTGGGAAGGCTGAACTTGGACGTAGAATACCACAACCTCAAGCCAGTACGTGATAGCACAGTCTTTCCATGAAGGCTATGCCTTACCTTATTATTTTTAAGGCCAAGCTGAAGACTATTTTCCATGCTGATATCCAGGTTCGACTCCCCTACTTCCTTCGCACTTTTGAACATCACAGCAGGAAGCACGCAGGCTTTTTTAAAACCCTCTTCTCCCACTTGCGAGGAACAGACGGCAAGCTGCACGCTGTTTCTCAAGTTTCAGCACGGCAAGAGCCTCAGCAGACGACACATCTGGTCGTCACAACTACCTATGGTCAGGTATATCACCATGACCACGTGCCCGTCATCACGCACCTTCTGGAGCCTCGAGTATACCAAATGCTTGGGTACACAAACATCCAAGAGTACTCAACCTCTTACAAACATGGTAAGTCCGGATGCGTAAACTTGCTGGTGGATGATTAATCCTGGCTCTATTCTAGAACACTGTGACCTGCAGGGACGAAGCGTCCGTACCTTCGACGGTGCGTTAATTGCACTTCCTAACACGAACTGCTACAGCGTCCTCGCCAGAGACTGCTCCACGGCCAACCACTTCGTGATTCTCGTTAAAGCTCTTGACTCGCCGGCATTCCCAAAGGTTGGTGTAGCTGGCATTAAAAGCGCAATTCGCACTGCAAAGTATATTCTGACTAGCGGTCAGGGTATAATTGCAGAGGTCAAAAAGTCAATTACGGTCACATAACTTAGGACAACAGAGAAGGACTGAAGATCCGTAAAAGTAATGCCTCTACAACACAACGCCTCTAAGGGCATGAATTAAAACCCACGGTGAGATACAGTGTTATGCAGATTATACTGCTACATAGAGGCCAGGAGAACCCGATGATGGATTCGCCGATTGAATAACTTAGCCTGAAGAAAAAGAGCAGAGTAACACATTTGATACCCCTACAGAGAATAAGGGGAAAGACCACACGCACCACAGAGACTCTTGCGTATTACATGGGGTAGCCGCATAAATAACAGATAATGGTTCATGAATCATTTCTCACTTTCACCTTCAAGCAGGACTCTCTACTAGTTGGTGATAAGCCTCTGTTGCCATTTCAGATGAAAATGCTGAAAAGTGATATGAAAATAGATGGATGACCCGCATCCTGCAAAGCGTTATGGCTCTGCCAAGTACAGCTCGGCGTAAACAACGATAGTTTTAAAAGCCCCCATGAAAGACGATACTTTTTTTTAAAGATATCAAAATTGCGTATAGGAATCTCTCTCTGCTCATGCTATAAGAGCCTACAATATTTGATTACCTGCAAGACCGCATGTTTCTCACAGAATGTGCGCCAGGCAGGCATCATCATAAAACGAAGTTTACTTCTGTAGAAATTAATATACAGTTACTTAGGACACCTTCCCAACTGCCCTAATTTTCCCCCGATTCCCAGGCGCTAAAGGTGTTCATCGCGGACACCGTTATCGACATTTTACCGTCTACTGAAGGAACCGGCGGAGTCCTGCATATAGACGGGGCACAAGTGTCTCTTTCACATGACCACCCCTACAGTCACGTAACGAACGACGCTGAACTGTTCTACGTTCAAAGCGACGGCCATTTCTTCCGAACCTACTCCAGTTCTCATGGGATCTACATAGTCTTCGATGGCAGCCTACTATTTGTCCAGGTAAGGCCTTCCCCAAGGGTAATTGCAGCTCCGCGCCAGTAGACCGAAAATTGAAGCTAATTTCAGAGAATTTCTTGTTCTTTCTTTCGCAGGTTGCTCCATTCTACCGAGGAAAGCTCTGTGGACTTTGTGGTGATTACAACTACGACAGGTTCCACGAACTACGTGGCCCTGACAACCACGTCTACAACGACACTGCAGAGTTCGCGAGAAGCTACGTCGTTCCTTCAGACGACTGCGCATAGTAATGCCGACAGGGATATAGAAACTTCACTTCTTCTATAAGTCGGGGACGAAAATCGGCCTGTGTTTCATATAAGATTCCGCGTGCTTCAGTCTGCGCTCTTGTCTGTGTGTGAGCAGAAAACACTAGTTACCAACTACCACTTGAACATATTGTTATGTTCCGTATGCGAACATAGGTACATGCATACATACATACCAGTTATCGGTCGGCCACTAGAGCGACTATTTAAACATGCATCAATAGAAACAAACTGCCACTGTTTGAGTCTTCAACGTTGTAATTTTAGTGGTCGCAGGAGCACTTTCATCGAGCGACTAATCTGGACCTCTCTATAGGAATACATGGTCACTAACTTTTTAAGCCATATAAGCCATTCTAAGAACAGCGGCTACTGTGATCAGATAGCACTTGGTGGTAAGTGCTTGACAAAAACATGAAGGAAGGTAGTCACAAAAACGCAGGTGGTATAACGTACTACATTGACTATTTTTACATCACTGTGTCGAGTCAACAGACTCCCGACGAAGCTGTTGAATTATCGAAAATAGCTGTCGATAACTGTCGTAATAGTCAAGATAACCGTTGCCTTCCTCGTCCAGAGATAAAACAAAACTTAAGCAAGAAAGCCGTTCGGAAAAGAACGCCTCGAAGCGATGGTGCGTTGCTGTGACCATGAATCTGTGCTGCTGCCACTGCTCTTTCTTGGGATCATTTCAGATATGTGCAGCGTCGTACGTATTGTGCTACGGAACTCTGTCTGCGTCCGGTATTTCGACGGTTGTTAATCCGCGGTTCTGCGTGTTGTTCGGCAAAACTTGCACATCTTTTTATGGACGTCAGGCACACAATCGCCTGCTGTGGAAAGCCGACTTCAAGATGCTCTGGATATTGTTGCGAGCTATACCTTTCGCCACGGAGTATGGATGTTTCACAAGTTCAAGACCTTCTTGACGGTCCATAGCAAGAGGCTACCGGAGTTGCAGCCAAAGACTGAAGTTCCACTTTCTTGTATTGCCAACTGTGCCTATTGCCAATTTCGTTTAATTTCATTGTAATTGATATATTCGTATTTAGTTACGCATTTGTGCTGGTATTCCTTGTCATCACGTGAGCGTCATCTTACTTGGTTATCAAATAATGTCATCACTGTTCAGCGATCTGGAGATGCTTGGTCTATATTTTTTATCATTAATAGATTGATTAACTGATATTGATCCGTATTCCTCAGAAATAACAAGGGAGATCCGTTTCTGTTGTACTGTACAGGCAGTAAAAACATTTGCATTATCAAAGCGACTTGGAATACGACGCGAACATGGAATACATTCTTCTGCGCGTGCCTTGTTTCAGAGGGCAGCACCAACAAGGCTGGGAAGAGTTGTTTTTAGTGCACAAAGGAAATGCTCAGCACTCTTGAGACCTAACAAATACACGAGATTCGTAGGTTGAAATGATTTTTTTTTTTTTTTCTTCGTCACGACTTTCAAACCGTTTCATTACTGACAAGTTCGCTGATGCCTGTACTCAAGGAAAGCATTCACAATACTTGCCCAACTGACTACGTCATCTCCGAAAACGTGGACATTGCTTTTTTCTATGTCCACAATGTGAGGAACCTGTAAAGCTGCACCCACTCACCGAAGGCTTTCCGCGGGAGTTTCCGAGGACGGGACTGCCACTCCTATCAAGCAACACGGTTAACAAGGCTCGTATCGGCGGCTTAAATCGACGACACAACTGAACCATCTGCACACACAATGACACTTTCTTTCTTCTTTTTTTTTTTTTTTTTCCTGAAGCTTCGTCTTATCACAAATTTTGCCGTGAAATATCGCCTGCGCGGGAAAGAGGGAGACTTCGTAATCGATAAGACGTTATCAGCAGCAAGTAAGGCTGACAACCCATTTATTGAGGACAAAGTCGTTATCATGGTCGGAAAGTAAGCAGTGTAAGCTCGACAGTAAAATAAAAAGGGACGACGCCTCTTTTAGTCATGAGCAGAATAACATGTTTGTTCATGCGGTGGTGGCAATGTCGTTGACTGCTCGCTTAGTCCGGGCAACGTCACGGCTAACGCAGCGGGGGCATATGCGTCCTAGGCCGGCTTCGCAGGAAACTGTGCCGTAATTGGTAAATGAAAAACCTACTTACAGGGAAGCCGACCGTAGGATTCGATCCCACCATCTCCCAGCCTTTAGCAACTGCCAAGGAGCGAGCGCTTAATACCCACTCGGCCATTCCTCTGGTATGCTTGTTCATGCAACATTGCAGGAGAGCCTTGAATTCAGTTGAAGCTCCAGACGTTACCGTAGATGTCCACTGGACTGGATTACCATTACCGTAGACTGGACCATTTTCATCATTCATTCATCGGTCATTCGATTAAGTGCCAATGAGAAGAACTGATTAAATGATAAAGAATAGAGGCATAGCAATACATTTCGACAACTCGATCTCAAATCTGTGATTAAACTCATGCGTGAGTGGACATATGTGTTCTTTATGTGTCTTTTTGATACACAGCCTACCCATTTTCACCCTCACTGGCGCGGCTTTCTTCTGTTTCCCCTTTCACTTTCATACCTTTTTCACTTTCACACCCCTTTCACACTGTTCGTGTGGTATTTTTTTCTCTAGAATTATTAATAATAATACCTGGAAAGTTAGGTTATTCTTTCCTGACATTGCGTCATATGAGAACCAGATTCGTCAGTTACACGCCAGTGAGAATTTTTTCCCCAAAAATTCCACCATATCTATTTGAAGCGTTGCATTCGGTAGCAGCCAACGAAGACACCATATGCCACGAATGACATCATAAGACGCAGACGACGGTTGATAAACTCCGTCTCTCCTTCACAGTATCTCCTTCACAGGCGTTGTATTTCAGCAGTATGGAGCTGGAAGGGTAATTCTGTTGTGGGCGGTGGCCGTATAAGAAGTGTCCTCTCTCTGGGTGGCGATGTCAACCGAGCGTGGTCCACCCCAGATAAGGAAGAGACCCCGAGCTTGAACTTGTTGACGCCACGCATGTAACGTGAGACTTAGCAGAAAGCATTTGCAACAGAAATCGTTGACATACATGACGGCGACGTGAAATAAAAAAAAAAAGACTGACAACAGTAACGCATGAGGCGACGCTGTTATGCAGGGTTTTTACCCCGACTGAATTGACCCTCAGCACAGATAAAACCCTTCTCTCTTTTTTCCTTCTTTCTCATCTTCGCTGCTCACAACTTCCGAGGAGCATTCCGTCGACAGTATTTCTACGTGGGTAACATCATGTAAGGTAAACAAGCGAAAGGCAACAATTAGATGATGACGATGAAGTGAAGATGTCTTCTGATCGCACAGCAATATGCTGCCCCAGTGCTGCTATATAGTAAACAAGAAAAAAAAAAGCTGTATATGGTGCTTTTCAACGTCATTAGGTTTTATGGATAACAATGGGCTGATACAACACGCACGTCTGCATAGCGCCTCTTCAGGAATACAATAACGGTCTCATCTCATCATTATTTTCCCCTCTTTCTCTGAGCCGTGCACAATATGAGCTGAATGAAAAATAAATAGAACTCATCTGTTGCACCGTATAGCAAGAAACAGAGCTAAAGGCAAGTTCAGTTACAAGGATCTAACAAAACAATTTAGAGAAAACTTTTTATCTCCTGCGTCGGAAAAAGTGAATATTGACCTTTACAGCATATATTTCAACAAGAAACGATTCTTAAAATAAATTTTTGTATCCTATGCTTAGAACAAATGACTGCCGAGAAGGACATAAACCAAGATTGTTAAATTATTTAAGCTATATTATATTTTGCATCCTAATATCAGAAAAATATTAGTACTGTATTATAAATCGTTATCACGTTGTAACTTTCTCGAGCCGAATTATCGCACTTCTTGTTAATTGTACTGCGTGATTTCGTAATGAGTTTTTCAACAACGACAGTTGTCCGCCAAACCATAACTGCGTCTTAAAAGCTGAATTAAAATTATGAAGGATTTGACTGAAATGATGGAGAACCTTCCAAAGATATCAGATCGACCCAGTGCGCTACTGAGTTGACCCCTTGCCATAGCCAGTGTAGGCGCTTCATCGTATACATCACCCACCAAGCCGGCTAAGCACTCCCCGCTCGAAACATGTCGGCCCATGCCCCATCTGGAAAGCCCTAGAAGGGCAAAGAACGCTTATCGTGCCACAAGTGTTACCATTGCGCCATGGTTACACGAAAGTCAGACCCGTCTTTTACCCTTATCGGACGTCCTGTTGACGTTAGGAGCCACCAGTTTGTTAACGAGCAAAGGTGGACCGGTTAAGAGCTAGTTATCTGCTTCCTATGCTTTCTCCCTGTAAACATTCGCCCACTTCACCAATAGCGCGTGGTCAACATTGTCGCGGAAAAGTTCCAGCCCCTCTCTTTGGTCAACTGAGTGGGAGAACATACAGCCTGATCAGGTTATTCTGTTGAGATGTCATCTGATCGTCATAAGAGAACGCATGAATAAATCAATGGCGACGGTGACAGTCATCTACAACCGCGATACTGGGGACCTTTCGTACAAAGAATAAGGGTGGGTGTTTCAAACAGAGTTTTTTTTTTTTTTTTTTTT